>BLKR01007926.1:0-29045 GCA_011170035.1 Teleogryllus occipitalis
TTTAACTGCTGAAAATCCGTTGAAAATTAGTAAACAAAACCTGTGACATGAAATAGTATGACACTATTGGCATGAAGGGGGAATAAAGAGGAAATGGTATGACTCGCACCCCAATTGGGTTCAATCCGTTTTGATCATCTTCACTGTTCATGCCCAATTGTTATATAAGTATACGCTCTCCCATCGCTTTAAGATCGTTGCATTGGCGTGAATGTAATGCATGATTGCATAGTTCAGTCGGTTGCTGTGATGAGACATGGCATTTTTGCTTCGTCATTGCAAGATTTGTGTAATGTCCGTGCCCACAATTTCTTTAATCGATTGACCTGAGATTTCACACTGGCTGATTGTACTGTGAATGTGAAATGGAAATTCTTCTTTTTAAAGAATGCATTATGTCACTTAAACGTGTCATGAATTGTAATTTTTTTCACTTTTTGATTATGCAAGGTATTGTATTATTAATTTTTAATAATCTGTTTATGTCCTCCTCTACCCTGCCTTTTCTGAAATGATAAAAGTTCACACTCATTTAAGGTGGCTTTCTGATGTTTGTACGAGCACTAGCCGATTTTGTAAGGCTTCGTAGGTTACCAACTCCAACAAAACCGTAATATTTTACTATTCACTATTGAAAATAAAAGGCATAGTCAAAAAGAGTTTTTACTCCTTCAGAGTAACTAGCAAAACTCCTAATTATACACCGTAAAGTGTCTGATGCAAACTTTGTTTTTGTTGAATTTAGCTGTGAAATTTAATCATGGAGGGCAAAGTCGGCCTTTCTACACGGTCAAAAGTGTCTCTTCAAATTTGATGAAACCAAATTGTTTATGGGTCGAATCATAGCTTCTGTTACCCCTATAATGTATGCCTAATGAACAATATTTATACAAATAAAAACTCAGTAAACGTGTACTGCAGTCAGGATGCAACCAATCCCAAAACATCGCTTCGTTTCACACAATTTAAGTTTATACAGTGGTGCCGGTGTTGAGAGTTTTATTGGCGTGTCTCCCCAGGCGTGACTGCAAATCGCCAAACTGCCTCGAGATTCTCCGCAGCAAGCGATGAGTTGGGATTGTAATCACTGTTGAACGGATACGAATCACTTTGGCTGGTTGAGTCAACAAGAGCGGTGGTGAGCACTCAATTCGATGCGCTAATATTAGTAATTTATTTGTGATATCGTTTTTTCTGGCTATTTCTAGTTTTTATATTCTAATACCGTTTAAATAGTGTACTTATTGACCAATTATTTAATTTATCTAATATATTTAAAATTTATAAATACAAACATTTAAAATTTATTTTGATTATTTTGCTCGGCCAACGTCGCATCTGGTAATGACCGGATGCCTCGCCCCTGATTGGTAGAATACGTGTGTCTAAAAAAATTCCTCTCGATATCGGATTCCGATGGGATGAGGTATATCCACTTCAGTGTAAAATCACTACTTCAAAACTGCAGTTTAAAGTTCAATACTTTCTGCGAAATCGAATACTGTTAAAATCAAAGCATAATCGAGAACTTTCTGCGAGCATTAAAAATTCCCCCCTCAGAGCTCTGACTCGTCCTGTGATTCTTGGACATACGGGGGCTTCACTGCTGGAGAAATGCGCAATGTTACCTGCACTCTTTGCGCGATATATCCCCACGTTAATGTTACTACAAGAGGTCCCGTAAATTCATTTATTCTTTCCACATTTTCAATCATCTTTCTTTTTTTCCTCTCTCTCTCTCTCTCTCTCTCTCTCTCTCTCTCTCTCTCTCTCTCGTCTTTCTCTCTCTCTCTCTCTGTCTGTCTCTTGTCTTTCTCTGCCGGTCTCTTGTTTCTCTCTGTTTGTCTCTTGTCTCTCTTTGTCTGTCGCTTGTCTCTCTTTGTCTGTCTCTTGTCTCTCTTTGTCTGTCTCTTGTCTCTCTTTGTCTGTCTCTTGTCTCTCTTTGTCTGTCTCTTGTCTCTCTTTGTCTGTCTCTTGTCTCTCTTTGTCTCTTGTCTCTCTTTGTCTGTCTCTTGTCTCTCTTTGTCTCTTGTCTCTCTTTGTCTGTCTCTTGTCTCTCTTTGTCTGTCTCTTGTCTCTCTTTGTCTGTCTCTTGTCTCTCTTTGTCTGTCTCTTGTCTCTCTTTGTCTCTTGTCTCTCTCTCTTTCTCTCTCATTCCTTTGCCCCGGCAAGCTCCATTTCACCTCCGACCCACCGACGGGCCGGTTCAGTCGAGTGTGAGTGTGTGTTTGTGTCGGGGGTATGCGTGGTGTTTCTCCTCGTGTCCCCGAGGGTACATCTCGTCGACGACTCACAAGCGAGCCATGACAGCAGCGGCGCTGAGGTTGGCGATTGTGCAGGCGGAGGAGGCGCGTGGCGATTGTGGAGGCGGTGGAAATGGACAGCAACAATGAAAATACAGACGCACCTAAAGTTTCTCTGTTACTTCTGTCAATAATTTTTAACCCTCATTGTGTCCGACGGCATATTCCTTTCAGGCTTTCGAATGCATCACCAGGGTTACTCGATAAATTTCGCAAAATTATCTTTAACTAAGCAGTTCAATATGGAATACTGGCTTCTCGTATACCAATTTTCATGTTTTCACATCAACTGTTGATTTTTTATGAACGATATTATGGTTGCTGACGTAGAATTTTTTTGGTAGTACTACAATGACGAGATTGACAAAATAAATCATCCAAACGCAAATTCAGGTCTTCAAACCAAAGGTTTGTCTAAGGAAGTGGATAGTGTGCTATAACAACAATAACAAAAAGAAACATCATATTCCTGCAAAATTTGCCATGGAAACCCACCTTTTTGTATTATTATTTGTTTGAAATGCATCGCTCTCAGAAAGATATGGATTGTTTATTTTTTAGGTTTAGTGCATATTATGTTATCATATTCAATAAACTAAATAAAAGATCATACTTTCCTCTAGATATCTTAATTTTTTTAATTTTCCTTCAACAGTTTAGAAAATATATAATTTTAATTTAGATGAAAACGGTATAGTAACTTGGGTAAAATTAAAAGTCACGGTACAGCAGCTGACGGTGGGGGACGAAAGTCACGCCTGAAGGGTTAAATCAATACCTGTTTTGAGATAATTTTGAGTGAACGCTCTTAATCCGACAGTGCACGCAAGTGGTCTGAGAGACCCGGAAAGCCTTTACTCTAATATTTTGATTCCAGTTTGGCCGCCCATGACCACTGCTTCCAGGTTCCTTCTCCTTCCACAGATGTGAGTCACATTTCTTTTGAGAAAGTGAGTATTGTTGAGCGGTGAGACATTCCAAAACGTTGCACGGGTCTCAGAAACCACCTGTGTGCACTCAGGAAGACGGTTTTCGTTTAGAACCTTACGCGACTTAAAAAAATACTAGTGCCAAATATGCAAAACGTTTATTTGTTTGAAGCTTTCACTAACAGTTTGTAAATCATGCATTGAAGGAAAGTTGTCAAATATGAAAAATATACCAAATGGAATGAAAATAATATTTCAGCCCATTTCATTTTTTCAGTTTTGTTAATTTGCATACAAACCACTAAATACAGTAATAAATTATTTAAAAATATGTCTAATTATTGAATATAATATCCTTCTTTTTTCAGATACACTCCATTGATTGAAATTATAAGAGGAAATTCATTAATGCGAAATGCCAACAGAAGGGTATGTGAGAGTAGGTAACGTTACAGAAAGGGACGCGTGTGCATCTGGGTTAAGAAAAATTTGAATTTTGTATTCTGATTTTGAAGGTGTTTTTTGTTCTTTTTCATGATACATTTCTTATATTTCGCCCGCTTGCGCGTAGAATTGTTTCTTAGTTTAAAGGTTTCTTTGCCTCAAAATGTTTGAATCGAAAATCGCAATTTAATGTTAAAAGATTCCATCAATAATTATTTAAAGATACAGTTCATGGAGCTTTCATAAATCAAACGATGTTTTTAAGAATCAGTAAGACAGACACACTCAGGTGTAATAACGGTACTTCATTATTTATACAATGTCTCCTTTTTATGACGTTAGAGTACTAAAAACAGAATGCGATGTTACGAGAACTCCTGTCTGTCGGGTTTTACTGAGTTGGAGAGTTTCCGATGAGGTTGCTATTCCGGTTCCTTGATGTGTCGACCCCGGACTGGTAACAGATTGGTGTTTTGAATGTCAATGTGTTTGTGGCGCTCCACAAAATAGAGTTCATAAGTTTATTGCCATGATCTGTGGCTTCCCTCATCATATGCCGGCTAATGTCGTTATTTTGCGCGCAATCATATATTCTTATCTCTATTCGTTCTCATTCATACGAGTACATAACGTACCTTCCCTGATAACGCACCCACCTGTTAGGAAGAGGTCAGTATTCGACAAGGATACAAAATTACTTATGATTATAATAAAACAAACACAGAAAATTAAAAATAGATGGTGTAGAAGCTCGAATCCATCGGGATCCGAGCCTAAGACCTCCTTTAGTCTACAAAAAACTCAGTTGAGTGAGCTACGGAGCCGTACATTTTATTCGTGACAATTGACTATATTACTTTTCTGCTTCGTTCATGTTCACTTACGGCCAATTGAACCGCTACAAAAGTCACAAAATGTTGTTGAACCCATTAAAATTACCTGTTATGTAAAAAAATATATGAAGGCATCCGCAGAAGTAAACATTACCTTGCCGTTGTAGAAGTGTTTTTCATAGCTGTCGTTTTCATTAGTAATTTCATTAATCTCTGAGTTTAGTTAATAACGCGCAAAATATTTTTTTTTTAAAAAAGCAAGTGCATGTAGCGGCCTTGTAACTAGGAGTAAAGTCTCCTAGTCGCTTCGTGAAGTACTCCAGCCTCCCACCGCATCGAAGTCAACGCGCAAACGTCCTAGGCGAGGCGTCTCGTAAACGTCAATAGGGCTTCTAAAGGGCCGCTCCGCCGGCGGCTTGCAACCGCAAATGCCTCCCTGGGGCTGCCTCAGGGGCGGGCTGACGGCGCTATCGCCTGCCTTCATCGCCTCGATGTCGCTGCCCCCTCCCAAACATTCAACCCCTCAGCATGGACCCTTCTACCGACCACGTTGCCTCCCCGCTGCTGCATTCTACCACTACCGCAGTCCTCAACCACGCTTGCTTCGTTGGCTCCGCCCTCTCCGCCTCGGCTCTCTCCACTTCCGCTTTCTACATCTCCGATCTCTCTGCTTCCGCTCTCTCCGCCACCGCTCCCTCCGTCTCTACTCCCTCCACTTCAGCTCTCTCCGCATCCGCTTTCTCAGCCTCCGCTCTCTCAGCCTCAGCTCTCTACGCCTCCAACCTCCCCGATTCTGCTTTCTCCACCTCCGATCTCTCCGCCTCCGATCTCTACGCCTCTGCTCTCTACTCCTACACTCTCTCCGTTTCCGCTTTCTCCACCTCCGCTCTCCCCATCTCCGCTCTCTCCGCCTCCGCTCTCTCAGCCTCCGCTCTCTCAGCTTCCGCTCTCTCCGCCTCCGCTCTCTCCGCCTCCGCTCTCTCCGCCTCCGCCCTCTCAGCCTCCGCTCTCTCAGCCTCCGCTCTCTCAGCCTCCGCTCTCTCAGCCTCCGCTCTCTCAGCCTCCGCTCTCTCAGCCTCCGCTCTCTCAGCCTCCGCTCTCTCAGCCTCCGCTCTCTCAGCCTCCGCTCTCTCAGCCTCCGCTCTCTCCGCTCTCTCAGCCTCTCTCTCAGCCTCCGCTCTCTCAGCCTCCGCTCTCTCAGCCTCCGCTCTCTCAGCCTCCGCTCTCTCAGCCTCCGCTCTCTCAGCCTCCGCTCTCTCCGCGTTCGTTCTCTTTGCTTCCGATCTGTCCACTTCCACTCTTTCCGCCACGCTCTCACCACTGATGCTCTCTGCACTGCTGCTCTCTGCACCGTCGCTCTTACCGCCATTCTCTCCACCACCGTCTGCAACGTTCTCTTTGGATCCGCCTACACTTGCAGTTGCCTAGTGTTCGTCTTCCACGCAATGTTGGAGTTGCCTCTCGACGATATGATATAAAAGGGCACAAAGGAGTTTGGTTGGCGCATTTGTGGAGAGCTGTGTCGTGTGTCAATGCGTGTGCCAGTCGTTATTGCGTACTAATCCCGCACTTAGAGATACTCTGCTGTTTGGGGACCTTTTTTAACCTTATGGCCAGAGTGGTCATATCTGATGTGGCGATGCTATATGGCAAGAAACAATGATTTAGCCGTTATCGTACTTTAGATAAATTTATGAGCAAAAGTGATTATCTAGGTATTCTGAATCATTTTGAAGATTTAATGAATTATGAAATCAACAAAAAAAATGAAGCATTTTCGTTAATGTTATATATTTATTATAGTGAATGATATTAAAAAATCTCTATTTCTCTTCATGTTTTTTATTGAGAAATCCCCACTACTTATTCCATTCCGCTTAAAGTCTCATGATTAATCCTTCACTGTCTAATGTTAATGCATGGGATAATTTAATATGGTCAAGTGATTGACAACAGTCAGTAAATGTTGAGTTCATGAAGAACCTGTTTCGATATTCATCCAATCCCAGGTTTTCAAACGAACATGTATACCCAAACTGAGTGATTGATTTTCAAGAAAACACTAGCGCACAAAACGATTATTCGATTACTTCATTCGGAAACAAAAGAAGCGTTGGCGGCATCAATAAATCGATTTTTCAATTTTACTACAGCACACGATTGGGTCACTTCTTTTCTGTGACAATGGTTGAGATGCAATATTTCTACGGTATATACATCAGTTACGTGTTACTGCACTAAGTGTTATTATTACCGTTTTCGCAGTGAGTTTTGGTGCCATCTCGAGTCGAATTTTATTTCACAATATATTCCACATGGGACGGATATTCATACAGTGTGTAATAAAATTCATCGGATAAACATTAAGAATATTTCACACTTGAGAGAAGAAAGGAAGCTCATTACAATATAAGCCTAAAATTGCTTAATTAAAGAGTTATCCGAAGTTCTATCAATGCGCGTTATCCGAACTTGATAAGATATCAGTCAAATGTGAAAGTGATGAGAATTGTGAAAGGATTGTTTTCCAAGGTTTTCAATTTCATGTAATGTGCACAAACGAAGAAATCGCGTGCGTTCAATACTTGCATGGTTTAGCAGATGGTAAGGTTGTGCAAGTGCGTTGCTTATATCAGAAACGACATTCAACCCGATAACAGTCAGCTCAAAAGGTATTTTAAGGAATCCGTGGCCAAGTATGCAAGTTTTACACTATCATAAAACTCCGAGGGACACAAGTATTTGGTGTAGTCGACTTTTGGCATTCTTGACTATGTCCATCATGTGAGCGGATATTTATATTAAGGCAGATGGAGGTCACTTTAATCGTGTAATACGAGATCATCTAACTAGTTTGATAATTCTGTAATTTAGCATTTCCGGTTTCATATTGAAATGAACTTCATCCCTTCTGTTTGTATTAAGTATACATTCCTTAAATTTTGCCGCTGAGGATTGTTATGTCTTGTTCCTTGTTAAAATTCTTCAGCTTTCACAATTCTGTAACTTTAACAAGAGGACTGCTAGAGTGTGTTGTGAAAGAACGATCACGGTTGAGCAAGCTTGGGATAATTCCGGCTTCAGATGTTCGCAAAGAGAAGCTAAAGAAGTCGCAAACATCTGCACGCTGCTTGTTGACTTTCCCTTCCATCTTCTCACGAGGAAAAAATGAAATGTTTAATTAAAAATAAAACTAATTAAATTTGAAAATATTGAATGAAACATTATCAGCCATATATTATCAAATCTATAAGCTTTTTTAGCGAAACATCCACTTCACACATATCCCAGAAACAATTTTTTACTGGTCCGTATTCCAGGGAACTCGGTCATTAAATTTCAAACCATTCTACTAATCATCTTGTTACTGGGCGTCATGTAAAATAAATAGCCTTCGAAAAGTGTCTTCGCTTTAGTAGACTGTAAAACGTGGATGCAGAAACAATCTTTCCATACTCTTACTACGTTCTGGCAGACTGACATTATTGAAACACAACGCACTCTTCCCTTTGGGTAACCAACGCAACATGAGATTCAAATCACATTTATTCTATTTAGAATTACCGGTGAGCGAAACGGGTTCGCGGACAATTTTCTAGTACTTTTACTGTTTCACTACCTTTCATTCTACCATTACTACATAATACATTTAAGCACTATGTAATACGTAAATCGTATGAAAAAAGCATCAGTATTGTCCATTACCATAGGTAAATCAAATCTAACCCAGTTAATTTACGGTATTAAGATCGTGATAGATCCGACAGTTATCCTAAATGTCTCTTATTAAAAGTACAAACGGCTAATGTTCGAATGTGGCTAATTCGCGAATTGTTAATATTTCACATTATACAAATTTGGTGGACAAAGACAGAAATAGTAAAAGATTCCAAGAAGTGTTCGGACATTAACCGAATGAAGTGCACATTAGCAAAATTATGTGACTAAGATAGGTGAAATACTTCACGGTGGCGAGGAATAGTAGATGTGTTTGCCTTACACTCTTTGAAAGATGGTAAAGTAATCATGAAGGATGAATTATCATGAATTTCTTTATTTGAATCTTTATTATGACCCTTAGTCTTTCAGCCTATGAGGTTATACCTGAGATTACCCTGTTAAATCCCAAAATGCCGCGGCGTTCCTCCCCCGTAGGAACTGAGATCCGGAGGCGACCTTCAGGTGGTGAGGGGTTTTCCATTCTACGTATCTCTCCCAGTGGGACATCTGTCCAGACGGAACAAGTTGGAATCTCCCAATTGGTCTCTCGACATGTATGGTAATGTAAGTGTTAGGGGAGATGATAAAACAAAGAAGAAGGAAAGATCGTGCGCTGTTCTTGGTCCATTTTTTAATGTACTTCTTTGACATTCACCTGGTATTGAACGGATAATTGACGGAAAACTTTGAATCCGTGACTTCTACGGCCAAATCCGTAATCTTTATTCCACATTTTAAACGCATCCGATCGCATCACAGCTGTGCACAAGGTCCAAATCTGTAAACGTTATTTCGCATATTCAACGTATCCAATCGCACTACTGGAGTACAGGAGCCAAATCTGTAAACCTTCTTCCGCAGATTCAATGCCTCCGATTGCATTACAATGTTCAAATCTGTAAACATTATTCCTCATATTCAACGCAGCCGATCGCATCACAGAGGCCAAATCCATAAACCTTATTCCCCATATTTAAAGCATCCGATTGTACCCCAGTAGCCAAATCCGTAAACTTTTATTCCGCATATCCAATGCATCCGATCGCAAAACACGGGCCAAATCAGTAAACCTTATTCCGCATATCCAATGGATCCGATCGCAAAACACGGGCCAAATCGGTAAACCTTATTCCGCATATTCATCTCTTCAGTTTTCATTACAGTGACCAAATCCGTAACCCTTATTGTGCTTATTCAGTTCAACCGATCGCAGCACAGTGGGCAAATTTGTAAACCTTATTCCGCATATTCAGCCCATCCGATCGCGGCACAGTGGGCAAATTTGTAAACCTTATTCCGCATATTCAGCTCATCCGATCGCAGCACAGTGGGCAAATTTGTAAACCTTATTCCGCATATTGTAGCGTCGCCTGGTCCGGCGCCGGTGCGTCGGGCCGCTTCGGGGAAACCCGCGCTAAGCCGGATGTGGATAGGGGTGGAGGGCGGCGGCGCCACGCCGCGCCGGTTGGAAAAGCCCTTAGGAATCCCGGCTGGAATTTCCTTGAAAAGGACGCGCGCGGAGGCGAGTTTAAGAGATGTCTGTTGCAGCCCTGGAAAGGCTGGCCAGCGAGCCATATGACACCCGCTGCTTGTAGGGTTGGGGGCGAGCCGTCGGATATTTAAGGCCGCGCCGACAGGCGCCTCGCGGGATACGCTGGGTGTCGAAAGACGAGAGGTATCTCCAGTGCTATCATTGCACGTGATCTTCGGGTCGAAGATAGGTTTGGCGACAAGCCATGTAACTGGTGTAGTTACGGGACTCTATGTCCGACAGCTTCGCACCTCGCGTTGCTTTTTGCTGCTTCCGAAGCAGTGGTTCTGGGCGAGGCCTAGGGACGGTCGCGGGGTTTCGCGGCTAAGAGAACTGAAAGGTTGCCAAGGGGTTAGATTTTTGTATCATAATCTTTGTACATTAATTGTAAATATTCTGTAAATATATTGTATATATCAATCAGAACAGTCGTCTGTGGTTTTCATCCTAGTACGTCACAATATTCAGCTCATCCGATCGCAGCACAGTGGCAAAATCCGTGAACCTTATTCCGCATATTCAGCTCATCCCATCGCAGCACAGAGGGCAAATTTGTAAACCTTATTCCGCATATTCAGCCCATCCGATCGCGGCACAGTGGCAAAATCCGTAAACCCTTTTCCCCACATTCAATGCATCGCATCGCCCCAGTGGCCAAATCCCGACCGTGGGGCACTCTCTAGCCCCTCCTCCGACTGTCCCGGACGCGTCTCCCATCGGGGGCTATCGACCACCGGTACACGGGCGGCGCCCCGGCGGCGGGCGTCCACGCGGGCGATGGCGGGGCGGGGGCGGGGGCGGGGGCGAGAGGGCGGCGGCGTCACCAGTTTCCGGAACTGCCGGGATGTCGATCGGGCGGTCACGGCGCTGTTCCGGGAACCCCCCGGCGGGCGGCGGGCGGCGCCTCGCCCATTTCTCATGCGGCGCCGGCGGCGGGGGCGGCGGGGGCGACCGCGACACGGCCCGGAGAGGGTCCGCCGAGGGGCACGCCCCGGGTCGCCCCGTGTTCTCCGGTGGCCCCCCGCGCCCTCGTCTCGTCTCGTCTCGTCTGGCCGGCGCGGCGCCCCGCCGCGCCGGGGTATGAATGAACTTAACCCGAGGCCGCGCGCGGGTGGGCTGCCCTTTCGAGCGAACTGGGGCGTTCGCCCCCCCCCCCTTCAGCCGCGCAGGACGCGAGCAACTGCCAGGCTGTGTGCGCGCGTGCGCGTGAATAGTGCTCCTTAAACATCCCTTGTTGCACTATCGATAGTTTTCGATACTACCGTAATTCAACATCGATTGTATGGATATTTTCTCATTTTTAATGAATAGATTTAGATAATTATATGTGTTTAGATAGAAATTTATGATTAAATACAGATTACTGCAAAACAAATGACTACTGTACTATATTATACTCTTTTATTGATGAAACATGCATCCCTATAAGGATTAATTAATACAAAGAAATTTAATCACAGATTCCACGCGGTTACGATTAAATCGGAAATAGTATCGTTTCACCAATTCAATTCGTAACTAACAAAGTTATATAATTATTTGTATATTGTAAAAAATTAAAGAAATTAATATATTTTAGGTAATACTTAACTCAGAAACAAAACTATTTCTTGATTTATTGTTTTACATGCTTATGCCGGTTTTGCATTATTTCAGTATTTTTTGTTATTAAAAAGTTATAGTGTGTATAAAATAGTAAACATTTAAAACTATCGATAAACTATCAGCCACTGTCGATAGCAAAGGATTGTTTCAACTAGCGATGACTATCGATAGATAATCCATGTTTAAGTAACACTACGCGTGAGAACCGCTCCGAGTAGTCTGTGAGGCCTGTTCGTTCTTCCGTAGAATGTATCCACTCGTTGTTTACCTACTGACCCACTGTTGCACATTAGTCCGTGCAAGCCATGTTTGCTTTTCTTTCATATTCGACATGCGAGTGTTGCCCTACATTTGCTCCACATATCCCCATTTGTTTGTCACCTGTCTCGATTCTTCAGTCTGTTGCACTGGCTGTCCTCTCTCTCTCGTTCTACGCTACTCCATCCTCATGTGTTTTTACCCACATCTTCATTTTCTACTGGTATACGTGTGAAATATACTTTTGAACCAATTCATATCAGTTATACGTCAATAGAACTGTCTTATTTATTTTATAGTTGAGTGTTATCTTTTTCTTTAGTACTCGCGAAATAGTATTATTTGCTGTCGCACCTAGTGTTTTGTCAGTTACACGCTGTATCATCCTCTATCCTTTCTACTATTCCTCCTTTTACGCGTCTTCCTTAACTACTCACTGCTTCCACGCATCTTATCTTTTCGTCCTTTGTGCTTAGCCCGAAAATATCTCGTCTCCGACTTATATCTTTGCATACTCCTCTCCCTCGCGCCACTCACTCCCGGGGTCACCGTTTCACTACCACATACTTCGATTTTTCTGTAATTAGATCATTGTTTCACCTCCTGCCTTATTAAATGAATCTTTTTCATTCATTCGCGGCCGTCCTTCTCAACGGGTTCTTCAGGCCCCGTGGCCCAACTTGGCCTCAGAAGTGTGCTTAGCTCTGTTAAAAATGTATTTCACAAGGCAGGAGGTGTAACAATGACCTAATGTCATTGGCCACTATACAAAAATCGAAGTATAGTCTATTGCTAACCCATTTCCTTTCTACGAACCTCCCATGACCTTTCCCACATCACCCGACTCCTCTGCCCCGCCCCTTTCTCCTTCGTATTTCATCCACGTCTCTCACCCCCGTGATCGCCACTTACCCTCGGGCGCTCCTTCCTGGTTCGCGCACCCACGTTCCCCTCCCTCTCCCCCCCCCCCCCCCCCGCCTCCCGCCCCTGTCGGGCCGCGCCCGGTCGGAGCCTGCCTCGGGCCCCGCGCTCGCCCTCGCCCCCGCCCCCGGCGCCGCCTGATGAATATGAAAGGGCTTATGCAAAAGGCCCAACCGGCAATGACCGTGCTATTTCGGCGAGTTACCATGTATTTATAGCCTGATGGCAAGCGGGGGAGTTGTCGCTGTCTGTCGCTGGGAGCGCGGCCGCTGTCTGCCCGCGGCGACGAGGGCGACAACAAGGTAATGACGGGCGTCTGGCGGAGGCCCGGCGCCTGCTTTGTTAGAAGCGCCCGTGTGTGGTGTAAGGAGGCGACAATTTGATAAACGTAGGGTTACAAGGTACATATTCTGTAGTACAGACAATATGAACATCGCAGTGTTCAATATTAATATTAGAAAGGGTGCAACAGTTACAATGTTGCTACATTTCATCTGTTCTTGCAAGTTCTTTTGGCTCCTTGACTTCGGTCATCTAAAGAGATGTTTTATTTTATTTTTGTCTCCAACGTAATTAGCATCATTTTATTTATTTATTTGTTAATTAATTACTTAATTCGTTATCATTCTCCAGATGGCTGCTTCGACACGGTCAACTTTCACTTTCGGTCATCCTCTTCATATTTTGTATTCTCACAATATAATAAACTACAGTGGTGCTACATAATGGCACAGACTTTCTCCTACTAGTTTTCTCATTTCTTTGGTCTGGGCTAGCTTTCAGTCTTGCAACACTTTCCTGTCAGCTGCCATCTATCGCAGCCTAAACTACGATTTTTTAAAAAATTTTCCTAACTTTTGAAATTCCTAATGCTGAACCGAAATATTATGTTTATGGCAAATTGGATTGTGATAACTTCAAAACCGAGTAACGCCCTGAGAGCAATGATTTTCTTGGTTTGCAAATATCTTAATATGATTTCTGTTTTACGGTCACTAGTTGTTTCGTATTGTTGATGTATAAAATTGAAGAATAATACGCGCAATGTGCGTTCTTTTGTTAGTAAAAATGTCTGTGAGTATAAATTGTCACGAAATCTAAGGATTAAAAAATGACAATGCTTAATATTTAATATTTAATTTAATACTTAATGCCCGATATTTTATAATCGGTTAAAATGGTTTAGGTAAATCAAGATTATAACAAGATAACTTATTGTTGTACAATACCGAAAATATTATAGATCAGACATGTGTATTTTAAACTCTCAATACATTTTGAAGTAATTTATCATGAATAAATATGCACATGTGTAGAATGCTAAATGCGATGACTTGAATACCAGAAAAGATATTAAAAATTAATAATTTATATGAATTTTCATGAATAATTACTCGAATTTCATGAGCAGTTGTGGTGACTCGTAACAATGAAAGCCTGTACTAAGAAAGAATTATTCGTGCACCTTAAATCTCAGCTATTGTAATCAAATAATAATAAACGGGTAACGAACGTAGTTTTATCTCAATTCTACAGCACGCAACGTAGTTAGATTATCTGACTAATCTGACCGTCAGTTGTTTGAATCGCGTGTCACTGCATTGGAACACGGATATTTCCTTCTTTATTTCACCACATGCCAAATGCTTAGTCTGGATTCTTTCCTTCATTAGATTTATGATGATAATAAAGCAATGTGAAGGTGTTGTGATTATGTATACACGCCAATGTTTGTTTGTAAAAGTTTACTTAAACGAACATTGAATCAGACACCTTTTTATTATAAATAATTATCGAAATATAGCATCTTTACGGGTAAAGTTTCAGTAAATTTCCTCGTGAAACTCACTCGGTCCCAAGAACGTGCATGCCAATTGCATTGATGGTGAATCAAGAGCAGTTTTGAGTTTAAACTCTTCAATATCAAAGATAAGAGTTGTCTGGTGTTTTGAGTATGAATAGTGTTTTCAGTTTATGGAAAAATAAGAATAATTACTAATAGTATCAGTACAGTGTCTAATTTTAGAAACACAAAACACAATATTTTAAAATATCGTAAAAACAATTAAGGTGATGAATTGGACACTCGAAAGAAATGTGACAGTACACTTAATTTCAATGTATAATTTAACATATAAGGAAGAGCCTTTGACAATTCACCGGAATCATTATATCTCACTAAATTTGTACGTAAATGTGCGTTCGTATGTACTGTAACTGTATGTGTTGTAACTGGTAACTGCAAATGTAATAGAACAAAAGACGAGAAGGGTATTAGGATCCGAAGACCCACGGTATCTTAACCTGTTAGTTGTCCAGAAAAGTAAATTGACTTGACCTATTACGGAACTGAAGATATTTGTTTACATCATGTAAAATCTGTTTAGTATCCTTGTGATTCCCAGAAATAACTATTTCACTAGCGGGCAAACGGCGTATTTGAGGTCTGTTGTATGTGCATTAGAAAAGTGAACAATAAACACACCGTTATTTCTTGTCGGTTCTTCAGGCAAGTTTGTATAGAAAACAATCGATACATACGCAGTAAAGGTCCAATATAAGCGAAACAAGTGGTA
The DNA here is from genome assembly GCA_011170035.1 of Teleogryllus occipitalis. NCBI lineage: Eukaryota > Metazoa > Arthropoda > Insecta > Orthoptera > Gryllidae > Teleogryllus > Teleogryllus occipitalis. Next base: position 15,121 of record BLKR01007926.1, read on the forward strand.
CTCTGTATATGTTTTGGGACGGTGCATTTACTCCAGCCAGATCAATTATTACATTTCTGGATGACTAATAAATATTTGATTTGAACCAATGAAGCCACCAATAAAAGTAACACCAATGACAAAAAATGTACCCTCTCCCTCAGAAAAAATGTCGTTCAAAATTCTATCTTCCACACCGCGCCGACAAACTTGGACACCCTCGGCCTGGGGGAGGGCAGGGGGAGGGACGCGTTGACCAATCGCTAGCAGGTAGAACCACAGTTGTCTGTGATTGGTGCAACATCCCAAGGGGCAGAAAGAACGCTGTCTCAGGGGGAGGGGGCTAGTTCGTTTACGTACGAGACGGAAATATCGTCATATTTCCCTGCCGAAGGAGATAGTTTGCCTGCGCGTACGCCACGACGAAAAAAATATTTCTAAGTGGGGTTTTCCGTCCAGAATGATTTTCTATAGACCAGTAAATATTTATCATTTTAGCAACAATTATGCTAACTTTTAGTAATCGATTTGTAACTCCTGACAAACTGCTATTTTGAGATATTCATTTCAGGCACAATTTGCGGAGCCTTCCCGGCCGTTCTAACGCATATTTCGAATTTGTTTATAAAATTATAAATTGTTGCAAAATTGTTAATTCGCTGTTTTTGGTTCTGGGACATCGGGAGACTCTCCCCCCTTTAGATTTGCAAAATTTGGAAATTGTTTATAAATTTTCAATTGTTGCAAATTTTTTATTGTCTAATCTGAATGGCGTTTAAATGTGATGCAAAATTCCGGAATCCGTTCGGTGCTATTATATCTCGTTCTCGAGATATATGTAATTGTTTATAAGAAATTAACATCTTAGTAGACCCCATTTGTTTGCGCTTAATTCATTCGCGCTAGCAGAATAGCGTGGGATGGGAATACTGAAAAAACAGTTCTCCAATGCCGCGCTTTTGCATGCCACATACGCTTAAAATGCACTTGCTTGTAAACAAATTCTGTGGCCAATTTAATTATGCTAAATTCGTATTTTTACGGCGAGTATGAGCATAACTTTTATTTGGTTTTTATATTCTCTTATAAGTCCTACAATTTGCAAGTCGATATGTTTATCAAATAGGAAAGGAATTGATTATAAAAAAAATATTTTTCAAGGTGCATTACGCCCAAACAATTGTTTCTGTTTTTCTATCAAAGGGATGTTGAGCAACCGAATAACTGTATTATTAATTTTTTTTAAGTCCCCTGTTAACACCGAGAGTCAGAAACTATTTGTTCCTCTTGTTTAACCATTACCATTAAAAAATAGGGAAACATATTGCTTAGCTGTTTGCTATAAACTGCACTGGATTGGATGAATGTAGTGTTAAGGTTTTCAAATACAGAAATATTCAATTTTGTGTTTTGAAAGATCACATGAGTAGAATCACACATCACAATATTTACACAAGTATAGAAATTTCTAAATAAACGTATATAAACTTTAAGTTAATATTTTCAATTCAATTTATCATTCCTTTCTAAAACTGTTAATTTGATGATTTCATTGTATCATATTCAAATCAGAGCTTTATGTGCTAAATCTACGCATTGTTAATACATATTTTTAAACAACATTAATATATTTAATATACATTTAAAATGTTTTTAGATTGGCGAACGTTTCAATGAAATTTCATGAATTCCTAAATGCTTGAAAATAAATACTTGTAAAATTAAATTATTGTAGCGTGTAAAAATATAACAAAATCACGTATTTGGTAAAACGAGTTGATATTACTAAAAGAAAGCAAAACAGATGTTATAACAATTCAAAGAGATTTAGCGTTTGTTTACAGTTTAGTAAATATCAATGCACTAGCATTTCCCAGTGAAAATACATAGAACGAACTTGGTGGTCAAGGGATATGACCTTCCCAACACAGACTACATTTCAGTATCGTCAGAGTTCGAAGGTGGTTTGTTGGCCGCCATTTTACGAATCTATCAAAACCTTGAATTTTGCACGACCATCTGTACAGCGAGAACGTAGCGGTTTATTAAACGGAAACGGGCCATTCGAGGTATCTAATGCGCACTCTTTGAAAACGTTTAACCATTATAAACTATCCCTAAGAAAAATATGAAATAAACAATGTTAAAAAGTCACCAGCTTAACATTGCCTTTACTATTTGAATGATTTCAACATCCCCAAAACCAACAGAAAACCCATGTTTTTACAGGTTATTATAAAACCAATTCAATAAATATAAGCATTTATTCACGTTATTATTTTTAAAACACTCAAATATCTACGATGTTATTTGATTCAAGTCTTCATCGAAGATCTGAGATTAAAAACTGATAAGCAGAGAAAATTAAAGTAATTTTGAGTGATTGATGAAGTTGAATGATCAAACGAAAAACAATGTTTCTTGCTTCATATAATGCTATCGTGTTTAACAGACATGTAATTACATGTGATACCTATATTTAAACATCCAAACTAATGAAAATTTTCAAAATTAAAATCATCAATAAAACGTTGATTTATCAGCAAGGATTATATTATTAAATACTTTTTTGAGATTCATGTGCTCCTGTGTGAATAACGTGGTAAACGTGATTCGTATGATCCAGTTTCTCAGAATAATACAAAACCTGCTAGACACATACACTAAACATAATAGTTGTCAAATAGTTATTTACGACATGAGTATCATAAGATATCTTATTACAATACGAAATTGGAGAATTATCAAACAAGACTTTAGCCGAAATTGTAAACCAATTGAATATTGCAATATAATGTTACCATTTGAATATCATAGAAAGTAAGACGCAATTTGTCAAAATTCACGTGAACTATAATGTTTCTTTAAATTTTACTCCTTATCCTGCGAAAGATGTGTGACAGTACTTATGTTAACAGTTATACTGCCATGGGTTTAATTAATTAGTTTTCAGTACGCAAATTATTGTTTTTGGTTTTAAAGAAGCATGGATATACAGAGCATCGGGGAAGGAAACGTCGAAAGTTTGAAAAAAGCTGTTTAAACCATTTTAATCATACTTTGTCTAATAAACTACATAGATAGTTGGCAGAAAAAGCAGCTTAATGTTACTACGCTCCGTGAAGTCACAAAGGTTAAGCGCATTCGAGACTCGCGGGTTCGTGGTTGGGTGACCGGCCAGGAACCCCGGGACCTAACGTCGTCGAGCCCCTGGCCGAAGGGATAAAAGGCAATGACTGACTGCGACGTGACGAGACTTGACAAATATTAAAAAAAGTAGCACTTTAATGGAGGATCACTCCCCTGTGCTAAAAGCGCTCAACGCCCCTTAAGGGGGCTTGGAGACGCGTTGCGTCAAGGTAGATATTTTGAATGGCTGGAGCTGCAATAAACCTGTGAACAAAATATGATTTCTACGCAAAACTTTGCATTCTAGAATCATGTAAACAGACCAGAAACATGTAACATGTTTATTATTAACAATATAAATTAATATATTAGTTCAGAAAAAATTAACCGAGAAATAAAAAAGCAGTCGAACTGTGAAAATTTGGTGCTTTTTTATTTCTAGGTAAATTTTTTTTTCTGATCAAATGTATTCATTTATTTTGTTAATCATAAACAATTTAGATATTAATGAAGTGTTTATATGCTTCTACAACGCAAATAGTTGCCTAGAAAACATATATCCAAACCAACTTTTGAATGTTTATTGCGGCTTAGCCATTTAGAATATGCGTGTAGTTTATTAGACAAAATAAGCTTAAAATTGTCTTAACAGCTATTTTTCGAAGATTCGACGTTTCTTCCCCGAATATCCGGTATATAAAAGGCTTGATTTCTGTTGGTACGCGACGGAACGGCGTTCCGGTTCTTTGGAAATAATTATGAAATTATATTATATATAAATAGCTATTGCTATTATATTAATAATTAATTTGAGGCGCGTTTCAAGGCCTAAGATTTTAAAAATAAAGGATATATGTATCATAATAACTCTTATGACGACACTGTTCTCAGTTACGTCAAGTTTTAATTTAGAGAATCAAAGTGAATAGTCTAAGTTTACTCACCTAAATAAAGTTTATCTTACTATACATACTATTTAGAATGTGTTTTATGTTCAAAACAAGTGTTGCCTCAACAGCATATATTTTCACGTATTATTCGTAATTGCTATGCAATATTCAATACGGACTATGTGGACCTGCAAAAAAGAAACAAAAAAAAGACCTACTGCAGCAGAAAATATTTTCTACCCGTCGGGATTCGAACTCGGGTCTTTAAAGTTAACTCACCTGACACGGTTCCCCCTCACCACCAGGTTACCTCCTTTTCGATGCGAAAAGAAAGTGAAGCATTTGCAGTTTAAAAAAAACAGGGTGTTCAATTTATCTTAATACAAGATCTATTTTTAAAAAGAGATTTCATTAAACAAAAATCTCTAGCGTTCATTTTTTCGGCAATGTTATAAAGATCAGTCAGGGCTAATATTATACAGTAGAAAATTGGGGTTAATGTATTACAATTTAAGAGTTGTTATTTATTTATGTCCAAAATTAACAAGAAAATGACAAATGATAGGAAATATATTCTATTATAATGACCATATAGCAAACACTCAGAATGTAACAATATTTGGGAGGAAAAAAATCAAAACTAAAATGCCTAATTTTTCCAGTCAAAAACTTTACCGCCGTGATATAAATCTTTTGACGTTACTTCGTTATTTTTTATGACACGATATTTTTGAAAATAGGTTATCATTAAGAAAGAATTAATATTCTTTTCTGCGTTAAAATAATGCAATAATATTAATCGTGTCATGATATATACAGCCTCAAATTTGTGGGGCTAATATGATACAACTTAAGAGACTAATGTAATACGGGTGTCGGGGCTATTTTGATACACTAAAAATTAACACGCAGACAACTGGAAGGGATTTTTTTATGTTTAATATTACATCAAAGGCGCTAAAATTCCGATTTGATGTTGATAAACTCTCCAAGTGTTTATCTGAGAAAGAAAGAGCAGGTGACAATTTATATAGATTTCCTCGTTCTCCTCGCTACCCAGTACATGGTGATTCACTTATGATTATCAATTGACGGGAGCTTCTACTGTTTCAGTGCAGTTACTGATTTTTCACTGGAATCACAAGGAATCAGGCCTACAATAGGAGCTAACACCATCCCTTCAACCCCAGATATCAACTGTTCTCATCCAGTACTTTTGAGATAAAACTGTTGGAAAAAAATTTTAGAAAACAGTAGCACTCCAAAGAATAATGAAGCGGTTAGACCCAATAGCAGCAATCATTACTAGTGAAGAGTGGATCATTACTAGGAGAGAGTGGAGTGTTTAATTTACATTAATTTAATATTTATTTTTAAAAAGAGATTTAATGAAACAAAAATCTCTAGCGTTAGTATTTGTTTTCGACAATGTTAATAGGTATTTGTTTGCAATTTTCGAAAATTCAGATCGTTCGCCCAAAATTGAACGTACGCCACCTTTAAACATCTTGTGCTTCGAGGAATAGATTTACAGAAAAATTGGAGCTCTTTTTGAGAAAATTATGTAAATATGATGGGCTTTGGTGTAAAGTACCTTCAAAATTAAAAGATTCGTTTCAAATTCGAAGATTCGTAATATTAGCCAGATCGTTCAAGGAATATCCATTTTGGTGAAAATCGTGTTTACTTAAGGCTCTAGAATTACTCACACGAAGACGGATTCACAAAGAGGGGTTTTGGAAAATCACTTTTTCGGGTTCAAAAAACAAGCGTTATGACAGCCTTGTGTATAGAAAATAAAAGAACAATACCAACAATCCACTTTTTTCGAACTAGCTACTTACAAAACGTGTTTTCTGTGAAAATTTCGACACTTCCTCCTACGGCATTACGTAACTCTTTACACGTGGAGGTAAAAAAATTCCAGAGTTACTGGGATTTGAACTCGGATCCCTGTAGTCTGTAGGTCTGGCTCGACCGCACTGAGCTATCACCGGTATTTCTCAAAACGCTGTCCAAGCACACTTATTACGTTAAGAATAGTTACGTGATATTCATTGCACTTAGATTTTTATTAGAGAAATGTTCTACATGTGTCAAAGATATCAAATTCACAAAAATAATGCAACCGCATAAAACCCACGCAACTACATAGCTCATTTTACTAAGAAATATTTTCAACCAGAAGCCGTGGTCTTTAGAACCCTCTGTGGACGTCGTTCCCGGTCTTATCTTTCGGCGACTACGGCCAAGGTTGAATTACGTCACAGATGAAAGTTGCGATAACGCTAGAGCTCAACACGGGCGCGCGTGCAGACGTTCTGAAGCCAGAATCGCAATAGGGGCATTTTTGTACGTGATTCATAAAGACATTACCACACTAAAAGAAATAGTGGCGCCTCAAAACACATGTTTTATGTGATATTTATAATGAATACGAATGATTATAACTATACAATTAACCGCAAAATTGTTTCTACCCGCAAAAATTTTTCGCCGTTGATGAGATTCGATCTTACGTGCCTAAGCTTCGCCAACAGCGCGCTTACGTGCTTTACCACCGAAACTCTTATAACTTTTGTCCCTCACAAAGATGATTTTAAACTGTCATGTATCAAAGATTTGACTAAAAAAGAACGTGCGGCGTTTAGATGCTTGTGTTAACTACAGACGGACAAACAGACGTTTTGTCGTAAATAGATTTTTTAGTAACAAGGACTTACAAAACATGGATTCTGTCTACAAACGTATTGAAGTAATTCACTATATACAAGAATAACATTTATCTACTTTTGTCGTGACGTCAAAACGTCTGTTTGTCCGTCTGTAGATAACACAAGCATCTAAACGCCCCACGTTCTTTTTTAGTCACATCTGTGATACATGACAGTTTAAAATCATCTTTGTGAGAGACAAAAGTTATTCCTCCTGAAGATAATTTTACAATTTTTGAAATAGCAAATTTGAATTTTCCCCGCTTCGTTTGACGAGCTGTCATTCTGAATTTCTTTTGAATTCTGATGATTGTCGGGACGGACAAGGCGCTATTACGACGCTGTATTTTTCATTTAATGTCAAAAACAGTTAAAAATTGTGTGTAATGTACTGTAGGGAGAAATGTATTCTGTGAACGTTTTCTTAAATTTTGGTATCCCCTTGCCCTAACTCATATACAAGACAAATTCTGAGTACACAAAAAACGCGGTTATTCTTCAAATCGCACGAGCGTTTGCTCTTCGAGTTGCATTGATTTAATTGAAAGTATCTCAATGAGGTTTTCTCTCTTAATAATAGTATTTAAATATAACATGAAAGAAAAACAGAAAATACCGGAATTTTGAAGGAACATTTATTACAAAAATTTGATATTTTCTTGTTATAATATTCAACTATGGATATTTGAGATGTGTTTCCGAGAAGTTCATTGTTGGCGACATGAATGGGAAAGATATAACATACGGCGTCTTTGGCCGGTATTACACTATAAAAGTTATATGACATATCTTTGCTAAAGAACTTTGTGGCAGTCTCTGAACTTTGATGAGAAAACTTTGACAAAGAAATTTGATGAGAGTATAACAGTTCGTCCAAATTTTATGTAGGTTTGCTCGCCATTTACAATCAATTACGCACAAATAGTTGTGTTTTGCTACTTTATGTTTTATTATAACTAATCTATGTTTAATGCTAATGTAGCAAAAGGTAAATAAGAAAACGTTTGAGGGTGAGGCTTTAGAACAACGCCATGGTGAGGTTATGGGTCGCACATTGTGAAGCATTGATTAAAGACCTTCGAAATGAAGAATTATTTGAGGATGGATGAGGAAACATTCAATTTTCTTTGTCGTTCTTCCTTCTTTCGAAATTCTGTCCTCTGATAGGGAAGTTTAAAAAAATTATCTTCCTGAACTGAACATTTTCCAAACACCATATTTTCCACTTCCCGGGAAAATGTGTCCTACAAACGTTAATTCGTTTGGTTTTACTTTTGTAGTTCGGATGGACAGTATTATATAAACATTCTAATTACTCGCACTCAGCAATTATGACTTTGGTTGAAGCAATACCCCTATATCGGACGCCATGTTACCAAATATGATAAAAGTTGGAAGCCGGAGACTACATTTTATCCAAGAAATTTTCTAAAAGAAATCTTTTATAAAATATTGGCTATTACACTGTCATATTTCTTTTATAAAATATCTTTGACAAAGATCTTTTACAGTGTAATACCGGCCTTTATTTACTTAACGTTAATGTTAGAATATATCTACGTTCAATAAAATGTTGTAATCGAGTTTAAAGTCGAGAAGTATATATATATATATATATATATATATATATATATATATATATATATATATATATATATACGCAGATATGCATTAGACTATACGTATTTATAATAGTATTCATTCATTTACTTTCCAAATTATTTTACCTTTTTCACTAACTAAAGCAGCAAATTAAAATACATTTTGAAATAGAGTTCGCAGCGAAAATGAAATGTTTTAGCGGGCTTACTGCTTTCCGGGGCATCAATAACTGTTTAATTTCTTAATTATTTATGAAGAGACTAATTATGATTTGTTTGGTTGTACTTGTAGGACATCATTTAAAAGAAAATATAATATTTAAGAATTCTTTTAGAATATCTTGAGATCGGGCAAAAATAATTTTATGTATTCGAAACACGAATTAGTGGTCCATAAACAAGACTTATAAGAATATTTAATCACAGCAATGCTAACTGAAAAACAAAACAATTTTAACAGGAATTGATAAGCAAATATGTGTCCAATTTTGGCAGCGTCAATTGTTGCTGCCCACAGCATCCATTGTTGCGCTCATTGCCGACGCTTCTGAGGTTGATGCTCTCTTCAGCTGCCTGTCCCAGTTGGGACTCTACAGCCAGGTGTTAGTGGTGTGGGATTTTTCTTCTCCTAGTTTTGCCTCCACTCCCCTGTACTGAGACAGGGATTGGTAAACTAGGAAAAATAACATAGGGGTTAATACATTTTATGTTGGACAGGCTATTTTATTAGGCCTTTAGGAAGACGGAAATGGGGGTGGAAAAAAGGATTAAATGTTTTTATTGATTTTTACTTTCTCGCACTTACTGTCGTAAGAAGAAAAGGTATTGTAATCGTGCACCAGAATACGGCGAATTTTCGGCTTAAAAACCGTCCCATCCTGGTAACGAAAAAGTGAATAAATTTATTTGCTAAATTTAGGGGGAAATCCTTTAACGCGTTGTGTAGCCAGAATTCATGTTTTGTGGATCGTTGTTACCGAAAAATTGAATGACGGCAAAACGTTTGTCTATCAGTCTTTCGTCTGCGAACAACGCTAAGGGTTAAATTGTTCAACCGATTTTGTCCAAAATTGATAATACCCAATCGATCTTGTTGATATCACGGTCCCATTAATTCGAAACCGATATTTTAATTTTGGGAGGTACTTTGCATAAAGCCCGAGAGATATTTTCAAAATTTTCTCAAAAGCGGCGTCATCGGTTTTGATTAATTTTTTTCCATAATCTCAAGAACGTTTAAGAGAATGGTGTAGATCTCATGTTGGCGTCTGTCTGTCCGTCTGTAGTTAACACAAGCATCTAAACGCCGCACGTTCTTTTTTAGTCAAATCTGTGATACATGACAGTTTAAAATCATCTTTGTGAGAGACAAAAGTTATAAGAGTTTCCGTGGTATAGCAGGTAAGCGCACTGTTGGAGAAGCTTAGGCACGTAAGATCGAATCTCATCCACGGCGAATAATTTTTGCGGGTAGAAACAATTTTGCGGTTAATTGTATAGTTATAATCATTCGTATCCATTATAAATATCACATAAAGCATGTGTTTTTGAGGCGCCACTACTTATTTTAGTGTGTTAATGTCTTTAAGAATCACGTATAAATATGCCCCTATTGCGATTCTGGCTTCAGAACGTCTGCAAGCGCCCGTGTTGAGCTCTAGCGTTATCGCAACTTTCATCTGTGACGTAATTCAACCTTGGACATAGTCGCCGAAAGATAAGACCGGCAACGACTTCCACAGAGGGTTCTAAAAACCACGGCTTCTGGTTGAAAATATTTCTAAGTAAAATGAGCTATGTAGTTGCGTGGGTTGTAATCGTTTGGGTTCTTATTGCGAATTTGATACCTTTTAAACATGTAGAACATTCCTCTAATAAAAAATCTAAGTGCAATGAATATCACGTAACTATTCTTTTCGTAATAAGTGTGCTTGGACAGCGTGTTGAGAAATATCTGTGATAGCACAGTGCGGTCGAGCCAGACCTACGGACTACAGGGATCCGAGTTCAAATCCCAGTAACGCTGGAATATTTTTACCTCCACGTGTAAAGAGAGTTACGTAATGCTGTAGGAGGAAGTGTCGAAATTTTCACAGAAAACACGTTTTGTAAGTAGCTAGTTCGAAAAAAGTGGATTGTTGGTATTGTTCTTTTATTTTCTATACACAAGGCTGTCAAAACGCTTGTTTTTTGAACCCGAAAAAGTGATTTTCCAAAAAACCTCTTTGTGAATCCGTCTTCGTGTGAGTAATTCTAGAGCCTAAAGTAAACACGATTTTCACCAAAATGGATATTCCTTGAACGATCTGGCTAATATTACGAATCTTCGAATTTGAAACGAATCTTTTAATTTTGAAGGTACTTTACACCAAACCCCATCATATTTACATAATTTCCTCAAAAAGAGCTCCAATTTTTCTGTAAATCTATTCCTCGAAGCACAAGATGTTTAAAAGTGGCGTACGTTCAATTTTGGGCGAACGATCTGAATTTTCGAAAATTGCGAACAAATACCTATTAACATTGTCGAAAAGAAATATTAACGCTAGAGATTTTTGTTTCATGAAATCTCTTTTTAAAAAGAGATATTAAATTAATGTAAATTAAACACTCCACTCTTTCCTAGTAATGATCCACTCTTCACTAGTAATGATTGCTGCTATTGGGTCTAACCGCTTCCTTATTCTTTGGAGGGCTACTGTTTTTTGAAATTTTTTTCCAACAGTATTATCTCAAAAGTACAAAAAACTATATTGTTAATAATAAACATGTTACATGTTTCTGGGGTGTTTACATGATTCTAGAATGCAAAGTTTTGCGTAGAAATCATATTTTCAAACCAAAATTTGCGTGTTTATTGCAGCTCAGCCATTCAAAATATCTATGTAGTTTATTAGACAAAGTATGATTAAAATTGTTTAAACAGCGTTTTTCAAACTTTCGACGTTCATTCAAAACCATTATTAACATTATATTACAATATTCAATTGGTTAACAATTTCGTCTAAAGAGTCTTGTTTGATAATTTTCCAATTTCGTATTGTAATAAGATATCTTATGATACTCATGTAGTAAATAACTATTTGACAACTAATATGTTTAGTGTATGTGTCTAGCTGGTTTTGTATTATTCTGAGAAACTGGATCATACGAATCACGTTTACTACGTTATTCACACAGGAGCACATGAATCTCAAAAAAGTATTTAATAATATAATCCTTACTGATGAGTCAACGTTTTATTGATGATTTTAATTTTGAAAATTTTCATTAGTTTGGATGTTTAAATATAGGTATCACATGTAATTACATGTCTGTTAAACACGATAGCATTATATGAAGCAAGAAACATTGTTTTTCGTTTGATCATTCAACTTCATCAATCACTCAAAATTACTTTAATTTTCTCTGCTTATCAGTTTTTTAATCTCAGATCTTCGATGAAGACATGAATCAAATAACATCGTAGATATTTGAGTGTTTTAAAAATAATAACGTGAATAAATGCTTATATTTATTGAATTGGTTTTATAATAACCTGTAAAAACATGGGTTTTCTGTTGGTTGTGGGGATGTTGATAACATTCAAATAGTAAAGGCAATGTTAAGCTGGTGACCTTTAACATTGTTTATTTGTAATTTTTCTTAGGGATAGTTTATAATGGTTAAACGTTTTCAAAGAGTGCACATTAGATACCTCGAGTGGCCCGTTTCCGTTTAATAAACCGCTACGTTCTCGCTGTACAGATGGTCGTGCAAAATTCAAGGTTTTGTTAGATTCGTAGAATGGCGGCCAACAAACCACCTTCGAACTCTGACGATACTGAAATGTAGTCTGTGTTGGGAAGGTCATATCACTTGACCACCAAGTTCGTTCTATGTATTTTCACTGGGAAATGATAGTGCATTGATATTTACTAAACTGTAAACAAACGCTAAATCTCTTTGAATTGTTATAACATCTGTTTTGCTTTCTTTTAGTAATATCAACTCGTTTTACCAAATACGTGAGTTTGTTATATTTTTACACGCTACAATTATTTAATTTTACAAGTATTTATTTTCAAGCATTTAGGAATTCATGAAATTTCATTGAAACGTTCGCCAATCTAAAAACCTTTTAAATGTATATTAAATATATTAATGTTGTTTAAAAATATGTATTAACAATGCGTAGATTTAGCACATAAAGCTCTGATTTGAATATTATACAATGAAATTATCAAATTAACAGTTTTGGAAAGGAATGATAAATTGAATTGAAAATATTAACTTAAAGTTTATATACGTTTATTTAGAAATTTCTATACTTGTGTAAATATTGTGATGTGTGATTCTACTCATGTGATCTTTCAAAACCCAAAATTGAATATTTCTGTATTTGAAAACCTTAACACTACCTTCATCCAATCCAGTGCAGTTTATAGCAAACAGCTAAGCAATATGTTTCCCTATTTTTAATGGTAATGGTTAAACAAGAGGAACAAATAGTTTCTGACTCTCGGTGTTAACAGGGGACTTAAAAAAATTAATAATACAGGTATTCGGTTGCTCAACACCCCTTTGATAGAAAAACAGAAACAATTGTTTGGGCGTAATGCACCTTGAAAAATATTTTTTTTATAATCAATTTCTTTCCTATTTGATAAATATATCGACTTGAAAATTGTAGGACTTAAAAGAGAATATAAAAACCAAATAAAAGTTGTGCTCATACTTGCCGTAAAAATACGAATTTAGCATAATTAAATTGGCCACAGAATTTGTTTACAAGCAAGTGCATTTTAAGCGTATGTGGCAGGCAAAAGCGCTGCATTGGAGAACTGTTTTTTCAGTATGCCCATCCCACGCTATTCTGCTAGCGCGAATGAATTAAGCGCAAACAAATGGGGTCTACTAAGATGTTAATTTCTTATAAACAATTACATATATCTCGAGAACGAGATATAATGGCACCAAACGGATTCCGGAATTTTGCATCACATTTAAACGCCATTCAGATTAGACAATAAAAAAATTTACAACAATTGCAAATTTATAAACAATTTCAAAACTTTGCAAATCTAAAGTGGGGAGAGTCTCCCGATGTCCCAGAACCAAAAACAGCGAATTAACAATTTTGCAACAATTTATAATTTTATAAACAAATTCGAAATATGCGTTAGAACGGCCGGGAAGGCTCCGCAAATTGTGCCTGAAATGAATATCTCGAAATAGCAGTTTGTCAGGAGTTACAAATCGATTACTAAAAGTTATAATAAATTTTGCTAAAATGATAAATATTTACTGGTCTATAGACAATCATTCTGGACGGAAAACCCCGCTTAGAAATATTTTTTTCGTCGTGGCGTACGCGCAGGCAAACTATCTCCTTCGGCAGGGAAATATGACGATATTTCCGTCTCGTACGTAAACGAACTAGCCCCCTCCCCTGAGACAGCGTTCTTTCTGCCCCTTGGGATGTTGCACCAATCACAGACAACTGTGGTTCTACCTGCTAGCGATTGGTCAACGCGTCCCTCCCCCTGCCCTCCCCCTGGCCGAGGGGTGTCCAAGTTTGTCGGCGCGGTGTGGAAGATAGAATTTTGAACGACATTTTTTCTGAGGGAGAG
>BLKR01007927.1:5000-29045 GCA_011170035.1 Teleogryllus occipitalis
TGCTCAGCGCATCTATTCTTTTAACGATAAAATTTATTTTCGATATCTCAATTTTTACTCTTGAGACACTGTGCATTCCGTTCTCAATAACCGCTAAGGGAAAAATCCTTCAGGATCACTATTTTTATATCCCATTTCTTTCGATTCCTTACGTGTCTGTTGTTTTCCCAAGCTGGAACTTGCGATCCCGACGGGACCTCTTTGTGCGACCCATAATCTGTCCGCCTCACCCCCTCGGCCCAATGACACAGAGATTTGAATCGCGGATCTTGAAATGTACCCCGGCACTTAATGCATATGGGCCCAATCCGATCATAATTCATTATTTTCGATTCTTTTCACGAATCAGTCGATTTTCACGCTGGTGCCCCAGGATATGTATTTACAGTCTAAAAACGAAATCCTTGCAACGCCTCGCACACCAGTACCCACCCACCTTGCCCTTCACTTCAAGAAACACCCTGATCTCTGGATCTAAATATTTAAGGTGAAAGGGTCAATCCGATTGATTGATGTCATTTCGGGCGCGTCAACTGCTAAGGTAATTAGTCCCGTAAGTGTAGCGTATGTGTTTCCTCGGGAGGTGGCGATGATCTTCCCCCACTAGATGCTGAGATCCGGCGCCGACCTACCGTCGGATAGCGGGACTTCCCCAACCACGTACCTCACATCAGCGGGGGCACCGCCCCAGCCGGGCCAAGCTCTAAGCTCCCGACCTGTCTCCTTGAGTATGTGGTTGTGTAGTGCATGTAAGTGCAAGTGTGCATCAATAAGGGGAGAGGATAGGGCAAGGAAGAGAAAAGAAAGATGATGCGCGGTCTGTGGCCCTTTGCCCGTTTGTTAGGGTACTGCTCCAGTTTTGTCCTGGTGTTGGTTGGAGAAATCACCTAAAACTACCGATCAGAGAAGCAGGTCGCTGTGATTCTAATCTAGACAGTGACAGAACTCGACATAGTGTCTAAATTCATCATCCGATTCCACTCCAGTAACATCATTATATTTATTTCGCTTCTCGTCACGCGTCTGTCGTTTTTTCCATGCTGCCAGTGCCCCGCGACTTGCACTTACAGCGCGGACACGACATCTTTGTGCAGCCTCGCGCCCTCGATACCACCCGCATCCCCCGCCACGCCCCCTCGCGCCACCTGCACTCGCCCGCACTCGAGCCGCCGCCCCCAGCGTCTCGTCGCGAAGTGGACGGCGGCGGCGGCGCGCCTTGGTCGATAAGGCACGGCGCCCGCCTCAAGACCGCCCGCCCTTCGGAGGGCCTCGCCGCCCTACGAGCTGTCTCCGCACATTCTGTACACAAGGGGACAGAACATGTTGCAATAGAATATCAATATGAACGACCAAAAATGTTAGCACACGTAGATACAATATTACAGTACAAGTCGAACGTGAGAACGTTCACTCATTCTCTGCCATTATTCACAGTTTTGTTTTCTCCGTATTCGTTTGGAATTGCTTAAGTTCCAAGACAATACTGTTCGTAGTTTTGCAAATTTATTTTTTTTAAATATGGTAATATGCCTATAGATAAATATTAAAATAAAATACACCGCGCGATTCACTTGTTCAAATTAACTTCACTTGTGCACTTAAAGATGTCAACATTGGTGCTGTGAAATTGAAATTATGCATGAAAATTATGATGAATTGAGCGAAAAATGCTTTTGGGTACTGGAGTTTAATCAACTTCACCCATATATATCTATTTAAGTGGTGTTGGTTTAATTCCAAGCGTACTCATTAAGATCGGAGCACCAAAGCACGCACACAGTTAGTGTATCGGGCTGTTATACTCAAGTTCGCGGGTTCAAACCCGATCGAAGCCTTGGATTTTTAAGGGCGAAAAAATCCTTCGGACGGGAAGTAAAGCCGACTGTCCCATGTTAGTAGGTTTACTGCATGTAAAATATCCTCAAGCCTAAATGAAACCTCTGAGCTAAATTCAAATTTCCTGTTTCGTCGCCCAAGCAATACCTTCTTTCTCCCCTAGTAGGTGAAAGGAGCGTAGCGAAATTTGTGTGGTCAGATGGAAGAGCAGGCCTCATGGGCTGAGTTTCACCACGTAAAATAAGGCATTCATTCATTCACTCATTCAAAAACACGCTTATGGAAATTTCTTTGAATATTATGGGCAGATTCGAAAAAAAATTATCAGTTCTCCATCAGGAGGTAGAGACGCGTCGAATGACACTTCACATATCTCGATTGGTGTATGGGAAGTAGTCTAGCCGTCATCTTAACGTCTGCGTGAAGATTATTATGGAATATAAGAGGACCAAATTAAGCACACAATAAATTGATTAAAAATGTTATACAAATATTTACAAATTTTCACAATGCTTCATGAAGAGAACTCCAGTCAATGAGTCGAAAAGTCAAATAAGGAACATGAATAGTATCTACATATAGTAATACATAGTGATAAGTAAATTCTGGAGAGATTACTGTAAAAGTGTATATCTTTGTATGAAGTATTAATTCAATATTCTACAAGTTACGCATACAACAACATTTAGACTTCCGATTGGCGTCAACTTCATGTTTCAACGTAATATAAGACTAAAAACAGTTGAGGATACGGATTAACACAGTCTTTCATTCTTTTGTTGTTCTTAACCTTCTAGTTGTGTATGTATCTGTAACCTCAGGTTGTGGGAAATATAAAGTCGACTTCAAATCTGAGATGGGAATGACGTCCTTTGTGCAACATGTAGCATTGAAAGTACGTGGATTATTGTAGTACGTGTGTCTGCCCATTTTTGGGTCATTAACATTTCTTTATTATTGATTCAATCAAATTCAATCAATTCAAACATGGAATACGAAATTAATACTTCAATAGAATTGTTGAACGAACTAGTAGAGAAATGATCAATCAAAAGTAAACATGATATAATTTCAAACTAATAGTATGCATTTCTATCTGGTCCTTGCATTGCAAGTTTTAGTCGATCTATGTATCTTCACCTTCTATAATTGAATCAAATTGTCTTAAAGATTTATTCAAACTTATTTGAAGTGCTTTCAACTAACGTTTTATGTTCTTTGAAAATTTCAAAATTAAAAAAGTTGAACATACTTTAGTAGTAAGTACAATTTCCTTTTTGAAAATTTAATATATTTATTAATGGAATCTAGTATTATTATGAGACTGTCTAATGATGTTAGAATCATTAAAAATTGATAAAAATTTAACTCTCTGACAGGCAGCCCAACGGGAGAGAATTGGATTTTAGAAAAATGTTTAGTATGCCAGTATGTCGGGGAATAGACACGAAAACTACCCTCCGCAATAAATGAAAACTTACTCTCGCATATCACTTTACTTGCAGATTTTCCCCCTTTGGGATAATTCCCGTTAAAAAATATATCACAATAACTGAGAAACTATAATTTATAATGTTGGGTCGTGCAGGTCATCGGTCAAATAGCAATCAGTATATTTTCCTTTCAGACTATAAATATAAATCCATAGCGTAATACGTCTGGTTTTTAATGACCAAGTTTCAACCCTGGTGACAAATATTGCACCAATTCTATCGATTATCGCTTTTCCTTTTTTTTGAGCGCCGTCTCACACACAAACTCTCGATCAACGGCGCCCTCATTTGTTCCGGCGATATTCCCAGAAACAAATCATGGAGTAGCCTGAATGAGTCCTGCCAACCGCCTAAAACAAAAGGCTCACAGCCGTCCATTCAGACGCACTTGCAGCGCAGCCGACAAAAGGCGGAGGGAGGGAGGGATGGGGCTTGCGCAAACGAAGGCGCGGGCGCCGCGGTGGGCACAAAGAGAAGGCCTCGCCCCCCTCCCTTTGCCCTATTTCAACCCCCTACCCCCACCCCGCGGTCCCAATTTGCCTCTGGGGCCCACATCCTCCCTCCGTTGTTGGAGAGTTCCGACACCGCACTGCATCGCTGTATTAGCAGCGCCACCGCCGCAGTGCTGTTATTCCTGCAATTGACTGTTTCTCTTCCCTGCGGGCGATCTCTAGCCTAGGGTAATGCTCGCTACACCACCAGAAATTTCCTCATTACTTCAATGATATGTACATTAAAGTAATTATCATGAACGCACATTGAATTTAATGTACACATGTACATTAGGATGCAAGAGTCAAATCTTTCTGGTTACTTCTGGAAGGAACGAATGAATGATATTGATGGACTGGTGATGATGAATATACGATATGAACGACGAGAGCCAGGGGAAACGGGAGAACCTCTACATTGAATCTATAACGATTTAAACTTGTGCATTAAATTTAATGTACAAATATATTAAGCTCTTTTTTAATATAAAAGGTTACATCCTACTTTTACCTCTTTTTAATATAAAAGGTTACCTACCCAATATATTCATCTACATCAAATTTAATAACACTTCTGGCTATTTAGCTTTTCCATGCCGGGATATAGGAGTTTCAAATTCGTTATGTGAATTTTGGTAGTTGTCTTTCCACCTCACGCAGTCTGTCACCGCATTGCATTACTGTTCCATCACCGTCACCATCACCCTTACGTTACCCTGCAATCGAATAATCGAATGTTTATCTGAGCTGTGTGCGGACCATAGGAAGGAGTCAGCGCACTTGCTTTTCGCGACTGAGAAGTTCGAAATAGTGCTTATGTGGAATTGTTCTGATGGAGGTCGACTGTTATCTTCCCGCAGTCATATTGTGACACCGCAGTTCTGTCACCGACATTGCCGCCCAGTTATTAACCTCTCAATCGAAAGTTCCTCTTGTCCGCAGATGACTCTTATCTTAGTGGTAATCATCTCTGATGATTTAGCAATTTACGCTAAAAACTCTGATATATTAGTGGCTAAAGATCCCCTACATGAAAGCGTAAATAACTATGTAGAATGGACTCATAATTAGAGAGTTAGAATTAATCCACATATGAGTAACTGAAAAATCTTTACTCTCCACCGTCCCAAAAACCCTCCCGAAATCATAATCCAAGGAAGAAAAATCCCATCGTCAACCTTCCCTATTAAATATCTCGGGGTACTCTTCGATAAAAGATTCATCTGGAAACGTCATGTTAATGCAGTCATTGACAAAAAAATTAAATATCCAATATATCACCTATTATAAATCGTTGTACTCCTCTGAGATTACTATGTAGATCATTAATCTTTAAGTCAGTTATATTACCAACAATAACTTACGCATACCCAGTATGGGGTAGTGATGCATCAAGCAATATCGCCAGAGTTAGTGTTCTCCAAAATAAGTATCTGAGAATAACTCTCAACGCGCCATGGTTCATCCCCAACCATCTAATCCGACTGGAATTAGACAGTACAGTTCAGAAACAAATCGCGACTTAAGGATGGCCATATACTAAGAAGCCAAATAAGATTATGTATCTCAAAACCCTCCAAATACTTAAATATCGAGCGAGAAGTAATATTTTTTAATCGGTAATCATGCTGAATCAGTGTGTGTGTGTGTATGTGTGTGTGTGTGTGTGTGTTTGTAAATACCAAAGTTCCAAAACCTTCTCGCCATGTGCATCTTTTGCCGGACATTGACTCTCCGCAACTTCATTGTCTGGTTCCTACACCGCTTCGAATTATGGTACCATCTACCCTACGGTTACCCTCATGTTATTAGAATAATTGTGACATTGCGAAACTGTCATATTCCGACATGTCGCAGCACCGAGATCAGTGTACTATCTTGTTCACGACTAGGTACAGAAGTTCAAAATTCTGCGGTGTGGAATTTGCCTGCTGGAGGTCGAAACCTGCCGCAGTCAGAAAGTTCCGACCCCGTACTGCCGTTGGTATTCCATCCCAGTGATCGCCACTCATTTGTTATCCGGGAGACTCTTTCCTACATCAGTGTTAGATTTTCCACGTCTGAGTGGATGCTCAAATTCCCGGTCACTATATGGAATTTCTCTACCGGAAAGTCGGCTTCCATTTCTCAAAATACAGCATTGTTATGTAAGTATTGTCTTAAAATTAGAAAATTCCCCTGACTATCTTAGACGAAACTTGAAGTATAAAAAAAAAACTAAATAAGAATTTTAGATACCAATGAACGATTTAAGAACTAGAGAATTATTATTGTGGGTCACAAATATTATCCAATAATAACGTAAAGACAAAGAAATGGACGGGAAGAATTTTTTTAAGATTTAAGACCCAGGACTTGAAAGACAGTATTTTCATTTAAATTTCATAAATTCGATTTTTTCGACGACTAAATGTATTATATACAATGTAAAAAATAAACAGAACGATATTTTAATATACAAGTCTGCTCGATGCGACGTCACTATCATACTTGATGCACCTTGTGTACACTCCCTCCATTCCCGTTCATGTTTCATTTTCACCCGTCTCTCATTGTCAGAAGATGAACTTAACATCTCTGGTCGCATTCTTGTCGCTAGTTACGTCCATACGTTCGCCTTACGACAACTTTTGACCTGTCCCGATGCTCCTTACCTCAACCACTTCTACTTTCTTTGTCTCTGGCCCTCACTTGACTATCTCCCTTTCTTCCTACGCCACCCTTCGCTGCACGCCCTCCTCGCCCTGCTTGCTTACCACCGAGCAGGTCGCCCCCCTCCAGCCGCCTCCGGGCCCCGCCCATTGTGCTACCGCAGCTTCCTGCGACGCCACCCCGCGGTTCTCCGGCAGCGGTGCTTTGTTTTATCTGCCCCTCCCCGCCTCACTGGCCCAACGCCGCCTCCCGCCCAACCCACTTGCAACGCCGCCGTCGCTAGCACCACTGTCACGGCCACCGTCATCGTCATTGCCACTGTCACTGCCCGTAACTAATCACTGTCATAACCATCACCATCTCTGTCGCAGTCGCAGCTACCGCCACAATCACTATTAGAGCCGTCATCAAAGCACCTGTGACGTACTAGGATGAAAAACACAGACGACTGTTCTGATTGATATTTACAATATATTTACAGAATATTTACAATATATGAACAAAGATTATAATACAAAAATCTAACCCCTTGGCAACCTTTCAGTTCTCTTAGCCGCGAAACCCCGCGACCGTCCCTAGGCCTTCGCCCAGAACCACTGCTTCGGAAGCAGCAAAAAGCAACGCGAGGTGCGAAGCTGTCGGACATAGAGTCCCGTAACTACACCAGTTACATGGCTTGTCGCCAAACCGATCTTCGACCCGAATATCACGTGCAATGATAGCACTGGAGATACCTCTCGTCTTTTGACACCCAGCGTATCCCGCGAGGCGCCTGTCGGCGCGGCCTTAAATATCCGACGGCTCGCCCCCACCCTACAAGCAGCGGGCGTCATACGGCTCGCTGGCCAGCCTTTCCAGGCTGCAACCGACATCGTTTAAACTCGCCTCCGCGCGCGTCCTTTCCAAGGAAATTCCAGCCGGAATTCCTAAGGGCTTTTCCAACCGGCGCGGCGTGGCGCCGCCGCCCTCCACCCCCATCCACATCCGGCTTAGCGCGGATTTACACACCCATGATCCCCAACGTTACCGTCGCAGCCAAATTCAGTTCAGCCGAAGTCAACACTTAGCCACAGCCATAACCAGCACTACTTCAATCATAGTCTCAGTTACGATCGTAGTACCCGACACCGACATCGTTACTGCCACGGCCAAATTCAGTTCAAACGAAGCAAACCAGAGCCTAGTCATCATCTACTCAGTCACCACGTAGCTGGCGGCACCAACTCTGCTCTCGTCACTGTAACTTCTACATCCAAAACCAAAGCCAACAACTGGTCATAGCCACTCAGTCGCCCCCCAATCACAGTCAATGCTTCCGTCACATTCATAGCCACTACCACTGTCTCAGCCCCGTCAGCGTTACCGGTACCGTCACCGTCACCGCCCCAACCACCGCCACCAATCAAGACAACAATTTTAGTCATAGCCACAGCCTCCGCCGTCTGAGTCACAGCCTCCGCTACAGCCACAGTTACAGTCTCCGGCATCGCCATATTCAAAGCCCCCCTCTGTCATCGTCAACATCATTGCCTTAGCCACGGCAACCGTCGTAGACAACAATTCACCACCACACCATCACCTCGGTCAGACACAGCGTGTGCCACAACCGCAGCCACAATCAACCGGAGACACAAACCGAACCACCGTCACAGCCCTCAAGCACGTGCCCAGCCATCGGAGCCGCCGCCGCCGCCGCCGCCGCCGCCGCCACCGCCGCCGCCGCTGTTGCCGCCGTAGCCACCGCCGCCACCGCCACCGCCACCGCCGCCGCCACCGCCACCGCCGCCGCCACCGCCACCGTCACCGCCACCGCCACCGCCACCGCCACCGCCGCAGCAATCGCCTCCGCCGCCGCCACCGCCACCGCCACCGCCACCGCCACCGCCACCGCCACCACCGCCGCCGCCACCGCCACCGCCACCGCCCTCAGCGCGTGCTGCGCTGCCGTCCCCGTCACGGCGGCGCCGCGGGGCTCGGAGGCGGAAGGAAGCCATCGAGCGTTTATTCAGCGGCGGCCGCGGGGGGAGCGTTGTCTCCTGCAGCCGCAGCGACCGCCACACATGCGCCACGCCCCCGGCCCCCGCGCCGCGCCGTCACGTGCGCCGTCGGATGCGCGCGGCCGAGGGAGAGGGAGCGAGCCGGCGTGCGTCGGGTACGGCGGGCGGGAGCCCCGGGGAGGGAGAACGATGCTGGATTAGATAACGGATAGATTTCCGGTAAATTAGTCAATTCCAAAGACAGACTCCGGTTATAGTGAACATCTGGGGACCAATATTTTTGGTTCATCATGTCAGAGGTTCACTATGTACGATGAGTTCAAAATAAATACAATTTCTCCACAATGTGTGAATCATTAATGCAGACATACAGCAAAATACAATTATAGCATGAACTGAAAATTTTAATATCTTTATTTGACCTTAAAAATTTCAATTATTTTCAAGTGTTTACTTCGTACATTTTTCTTTAGTAATTTCTCTAGATCCTTCTCCACAGTTGTGCTCTCTCCGTACTTAATTCTGAATTGTCCACTGTCTCTAAGTATCGCATTGCAGTGTTGACACCGTTCAATGACTCTTGCACTGTGGAAACACCGTTCCATTATCCAAAGGTCCTTTTACTTGCCTAAAAGCATACTAAATATTTTCGATAGTGGCATGGCGCAAGCGGCTAATGAAACTGATCGCTTTTCCGCGTATTGTGGCGGGTGTCGCTAGACTCTGTAGCTGTGGCAAGCGCGCGGTTCCTATCACCTACGTAGTACACCATGCGTTTTATCCCGCGGAATCTCAAGTAACATCATGCTTGAAACTGAAGCCAACAGTCGCGCGTCGCCGCCGCCAGTAGTTGCCCAGGCAGGACACGGTCATTGTTTCCGCAGTGCAACTAAATGGCACAAGGCCATCACAGTAAGGTCTCTATTCCGGGTCCGCTTCCTCCACCTCACGGGAGACTTCTTCGATTATGGCCTTTGGTCGACGATATTTTTCCAAGCTGCCTTTTGTAGGAATTTGTGACACTGAGGCGATATATTTTTTTCATGAGGGAATTAATTTCTAGGACGCTGTATTTCCTACGTTCACTATAATCGAGGTTTGGAGTTCATTATAACCGAATCTGCTTGTGCTTGTTTTTAATGGAAGTGAAAGGGGACCAGTGACTTAAGTTCACTATAACCGAGAGTTCAGTGTACCCGAGTTCACTGTTATCGAAGTCGGCTGTGCGCCTCGACGGTATCCACGGATCTTTACGTGAATACCGTTACGAAATTAGAGACCTTTGCAAGGGCGTTGCCTTCACAATGTGGTTGCAGTTAAAGTTTTGACATTGGAAATTGCAATAATTGCTATAAAACATCGAGGGAAGATTTCAATTTAACCGTACATTGAATTTCAACTAGAGGAGAGAGTAAGGATGTGCCATGAGTTAAAACGACCTGCGGTATGTAGCGTGACAAGGGAAGAACTTGAAGAACGATACTTGAGTAGAAATGTACCGACAAACGCACCGGCAATCATTAATTGTCGATTAATCAAATTCCGAATTTTTGCAGTATAGTTCTATGGATTAGCTCCAACGTTTACGCAAAAAGTAGAAGTCACTGTTTTTCTTTCATCTATGAAAAGAAATATTTGATATATGCTGTTAAAATTCATTTTGCAATCGTTTAATCGATGAACAAATTCAATAAATCATTTCCGTTCGTGTAAAATATTTGGGATTGTTTCACATTTTTGAGCTTTTTATTCTTTCCAAGTAATATTTTACATATACTTTCCGTATAATGCTGCGTATATCCTGATAGTCAAAGGTTTAGTTTATAAAGTTTAAATGTAACTACCTTTAATAAGTCATTTATTACGTTAGGAATGCGCGAAAGAAGTTATAGTTTTTGAGAAAGAGAAAATAAATACAAAACTTGACATATCCTAATCACGTACCACAAATTAAGCTTGACGTACCAGAATATAAGCTTCAAAATAACACAAAAAAATTCTTCCATCCCGAAATTGTGAACATGCAAACAGGTTCTTCCGTAAACCAACGCCTATATCTTTACGTCAGTGAAATCACAGGCCGTTCGCTTCCTTTCGCGCTTGATGCACGTCGGGAACCGCCATTCCGCGCACGGCAAATAAATCGCAGAGAGGCGGAAAACGCAAACGAACACGCAGCCGTGGAAAGGGGGGGCGAGGAATGGCGGGGGAGGGACACGACACGTCAGTTTCCCACGGCGGCGGCGGCGGCAAATTGACAGAGAATTAATTTTTGGCAGCGCTGACAGCCCTGCGTCGCGCCGCGCTGCGCCAGTGTGCGGGCGGGCGAGCGTCACCGGGAGGGGGGCAGGGGGGAGGGGGGCTCACGGCGCCCCCAGGGGACCGCTGATGGCGGATCGCTGTCCGCGGCGCCGGCGCGCGCCCGCCCGCGCGATGACATCTGACAGTTGGCAGGTGGGACGCCAGCCTCGCTTCTCCGCGTCACTTAACCGCTTCCCCTCCCACCCCCTCCACTCCCCTCCGCCTGCGCCGCTGTCCGTGTCATTGCTCGTTGGCGGCGCCGGCGCTGCAGTGTTGTGCCTGGAGGTAGACCCTAGTACGCGTCCGCAGGCAGCCGGGACAAGCTCTAACCTCCCGAACGGCCTCTCGGCATGTGTGGTAGTATAGTGCATATTATGGTCTCTTTTCCGCGGCATTGATGCGATGGAGAGACCATTTGGGGTGAATACCAGAATACGAAAGGTTAGAACGCGGTAGAATGTAGGTATTTTTAATGGCTTAAAGGCCTTCGGCCTCGCCACTTAGCATCAAGTTTTCTAATTTTTAAGTAACAATTACCTATTAAAAAAATAAATATTAGTGTCAGTATGTGTAAGATGGGAGGATAGGACAAGGGAGAGGAAGGAATGAACGGGCGCGGTCCGTGGCCCGTTTGGTAGGGTACTGCTCCGGTATTCGCCAGTTGTTGATCGGGGAAACCACGGAAAACTACCGATCAGTGCAGCCGGCCGCTAGAATTCTCCTCCAGACAGCGACTGACAGTCCTCCATAGCTATGTAGCTAGTGTCATAATCCTGTCACCGCCGGAACTCGAACCCTAGGACCTCCCGGTCAGAGGCACAGCAGTCACATCAGTTGATGCCCTGAGCCTCGTCGAGAGCTTCGAGATATATTTGGAATTGAATAATTTACCCCCGTACGCGTGCACAGTCCGATGAATTGCATTCGACTGTAGCGCCAGTACAATGGAAGAATAAAGAGGAGCCTGTAATTTC
Organism: Teleogryllus occipitalis; assembly: GCA_011170035.1. Classification (NCBI taxonomy): domain Eukaryota; kingdom Metazoa; phylum Arthropoda; class Insecta; order Orthoptera; family Gryllidae; genus Teleogryllus; species Teleogryllus occipitalis. Next base: position 16,745 of record BLKR01007927.1, read on the forward strand.
AAGGAACGTGTTTGGAATTAAATGAATACATTTATTCTGCATGTACATTTTGCTGTCAAGAGGAATAAGAGCGCAGCATAAATTGTAAAGTTATTTCGTGGATCTTGTACGGCGGAATATACAAGTACGATACGTTGGACTCACAGACGTCGCGTTAAAAAAAAGTAAATTGCGCAGTCGAGTACCACATCAGTTGCTCTGAGTTAGAATGTGAGGCTCTAATAACTGTGGTAACATTGTTATGGCGGAACTGATATTTCAGTCTTATGACTGTGGCTTGGTGAAGACAGTGTATCGCATGTTTCATATATTGATTGATTTATTCGTGTTTCCGGGCGCGTCAACTGCTCTGGTCATTAGTCCCGTTAGTGTAATGCATGTTACCCCCCGGGAGATGGCGGTGATCTTCCCCCGCTGGATGGCGAGATCCGGCGCCGACCTACCGTCGGCTAGTGGGGTATCCCCCTAACCAGGACTCTCCCACCAGCGGGGCACCGCTCCAGCCGGGACAAGCTCTAAGCTCCCGACCGGTCTCCCGGAATATGTGGTAGTGTAGTGCATGTGTAAGAGGAAAGGATAGGACAAGGAAGAGGAAGGACAGATCGCGCGCGGTCCGTTTGTTAGGGTACTGCTCCGGCATTCGCCTGGTGTTGATCGGAGAAACCACGGAAAACTACCGTTCAGAGCAGCCGGCCGCCAGAATTCTCCTCCAGACAGCGACTGAATTCGACCTAGCTGACAAGCTAGTGTCGAAAATCCTGCCGCCGCCAGGACTCGAACCTAGGACCTCCCGGTCAGAGGCGCTGCAGTGACATCAGTTGATGCACTGAGCTACCGTTCCCGGTGCATGTTTCATATATTATTATTGAAATGTCAATTTCAGTAATGTCTTATTACATCATCATAAATTTTACCATAATTATTTTTCAAAAGTAATAAAACATATATCCTCTCTCAGCATGAAAGGACAGATCACCATTTGTAACAAATATTTCTGAAAACAAAAGGGTTTTCATCCCTGACCACCTTAGCTATCAACAAAAATCATAATTATATAAATATTATCAACGATCCTATTATGAAATATTCTGTACGCTCCTCATTGAATCATCATAATAAACAAACGCGTAGAAATTGCAGTAATACGTAGAAATAGGTGGAGGAATGTGTAATAACGTGAATTGTTCTCTTTCGACATAAAATGAAAGATCGCCAATGAAAAGTAGCTCTTTTCATTTCCTTAAATAAGGGAGTACTCTGGCTTCGCAATCGGGAGCACTGGGTTCAATCACCCCACTGGCCATCATGACCGAGGTTTTTGCGACTTCCTTCGGTTACCTAGACGAATGCTGGGATGGTTCTACTGAAAAGGCCACGACCACAAAATAGGTATTGCCAAGCCGATTTCGTTAACTACGTGAAGTCACTAAGTTTGGTCCGCCTGGTGGGGGGTTGACGTCAGGTTGTCAGCTGATTGTAAAAATCACAGTCAAAATCAAGATCAAAAATGGATTCATAAAAATTTGGTCCTCCAGGTTGGGGGTTGACGTCAGGCTGACAGCCGGTTGTAAAAATCATAATGGATCGTAGTAAGCGATCCGAAAAAAGCCGACCCTACCTTATTGGGATAAGGTGTAGAAGATGAAATACGGAAATGTATTGCTTATTTTCTTTCGAATAGCCTAAGACCCGAATTACTAGTTTCCTTTCGATTAAAGATTCAGGAGTTTTATCGAACGAACTCGTGCGTACAGCGGCTCTGCCAGCACAGAAACCGTTGTGTACGTGCGCGTGATAGTTAAAACTCCGAATTCGTTGGTCACCAGAAAGCGTGTATAAATCGGGTATAAATTTGCATCTAGGAGCGCTAAATGATCACATGAAAATTTTTTTCATATTAAGCCTTCGTAGAATCTTATTCAGCCGACCTGGATGGCCGAGGTGGCTAAGAGCGAGTACCGACTCAGCGCTTCGGTCCGAAGGGTCGCGGGTACGAGTCCCGCCTTGGGCATGGCTGTTTGTCCCTTGACTTTGTTGTGTGTGTGTTGTCGCGGAGGGCCTCGCGTTCTGCTGACCCCAGATCAGAGGAGCCCGCAAGTGTTTGTCTAATGTATGGTCGAATATGCGTCCCTTCGGGACGTAGAGGGCAACCGGCTGTCGGCTGGATAAAAGCCCTAGGAAAAAAAGAATCTTATTCAAATTCCTACAAAATATACCATAAACACAAAAATTACGGCTGTCCAAGGAAATATGAAGAAAGAGCGATCTAGCATTTATTAAGAGCGCCTGCTACGATGCCTTGATTGGTGGCTCAATAATACAATACCACAGAAGTTGTGATAAAAAACGACATATCCTCTTTTATCTTGAAATAAAAGATCACCGTTGGAAACAAGCTGTTTCCATTTCCGTGAACAAGGGGTACCGCAGGGTTTCCGCTCTTGAGCAGCCAAAGGGAGCAGCTTGGAGCCGGCGCGGCGCCGAAAGCGCTTGGCTTTTGTTGACCTTTGGACGCTCGCGAATCCGGGGGAGCGGAGGGGGACACCGCTCCGCGAAAGGGCAGGGGAACGGGGAGGGGAGGGGAGAGGACAATGCGCGCGCCCCGCCAGCGCTCCACTTCAGACATTCAGCTCCCTCGGGAGTCGGAGACGGGTAGAGGAAGGGCGGGTGACTCAGGTCTGGCCTACTGATCTGGAGACGAGAAACAAGATCTATTACATAACCAGCTCAGCAGCCTTCATCAAAGTATTTTTTTCTTAACGAAGGCTTGAAATCCTTGCTATCGCCACTATTTTCAATGTTTTCATTCAGACAAATCGTAATCTCAAAAATGTTCTTCATCATTGATTAAGAACATATTTCTTTATCATAAAGATGCCCCAAGTTGGAAGTGAAATATTAAATGAATATACATATTATTCTTATTCCTATTTTTATTCTTCTTCTTCTTCTTCTTCTTCTTATTATTATTATTATTATTATTATTATTATTATAATGTAAGTAATATGTTAACATACAAATGTAAGTTAATGTAAGTAATTTTAATGATAAGATTTGTGTTTTTATCATGTTAGATTGTATTCTCAATGCTATTGTCAACCCTGTTTTATTATCTATAGTGCTCTTGAAGAGGCACATGATAAATGTGCGAAACGTCGAGATGTAAATAAATTCATAAACAAGAATTTCCTGATATTCTAATTATGGATTGATCCTGTTCGGTCCGGACTTGTATCAAACTTTCCGTCTATCAACATCAATAATAATAATAATAATAATAATAATAATAATAATAATAATAATAATAATAATAATAATATAAATGTATACTTCATTTCGATATTTTCTGCGCAAAACTCATACAATTCCATTATTAAGGAATAGTAACAGAAACAATCTTCATTAATAAATTTAATACATAATTTATTTCTTTTCCTAATTACATAATTTATATTAATGTTTATACGTTTTACATCAGTGTTAATATTTGGTGGTTTGGTGAAGATGAAATCTACAGTTTCAGTTCTAGCAAAATTACAAGTTAGTACACACAGGCAAAACTGTACGCGCCATGAACATGTGTCAATAAACACGAACTTTCTTGGGTCCTTTCGAGCCTGGTATTCCACCAGACCACAAGATGACGATCGCAACTCAAGCCGCGTCTGCGGCAGGGTTACGATAGACACGCTCCCGGCACGCCCTCTGTCTGCCAGAGGGGGCGGGGTCGCGCGGAGTTCGTTCCGCGGCGGAAGCGGGCCAAGAAGGGAGCGGCGCTAAGCCGGGTTGCCACGCGCGGCGGGTTGCGGTTGAAAGGAGCCGGCGCAAACGGCTAACGAGGCGCGAAACGAGGTCTGGCCGTGCGCTCGCCGCCGCTCCATCGCTACTATGCCCGCCACGACCCGACCCGACCCTAACCGACTCGACCCGACCCGACCCGACCCGACCCGACCCGACCCTAACCGACTCGACCCTACTCGACCGACCCGACCCGACCCGACCCGACACGACCCGACACGACCCGACACGACCCGACACGACCCGACACGACCCGACACGACCCGGACACGACCCGACACGACCGACACGACCCGACACGACCCGACACGACCCGACCCGACGACCCGACACGACCCGACACGACACGACCCGACGCGACCCGACACGACGCGTCCCCGACCCCGACACCCCAGCCTTTTTCTTTCCCGTCACGCCCCTTCCGCCTCTGTAGTGCCGTTCCACCCCCAGCCCCTGTCCTCTCTACCCCCGAGCCCCCACTTACTTCCCAACCCCACCCGACGCGCTCGTCTCCGTCCCGCCCCACCCCTTCTCACCCTCTTCCCCTCGCCCCGCCCCGCCCCGCCCCGCGCTCTCCATCGCCCAAGGCCCAAGAAGTCCCTCGGACGCCTCTGATGCTGGCGGCGCGCCTCCTGGGGCCGACGCCCACGGATTATCGCGTTTTTTTGTTTTTTTTATAATTTATTTATTGTTTAGTTGAAATTACAATGTTCAGTTTACAAGTGAAACTTTGCAATTGTATGGTGACTTAATCTAAACAACTTAATCTAATCAACTTAATCTAGACAACTTGATCTAATCAACTAATCTAGTTTAAAATTGTACATAACAAACTTTAATAGGGAGAGGAAACAAACAGCACCTCAGCAGAATTAATCAATATTTGAAAATATCTGGAGGAAAGAATGGAGCGGGAATCTGTTCTTTATTCTGGTTTTGTATCTGGGATCTTTTCCGAGTCTGTAGTGAGTTGATGCCTTTATGAAGGGTAAATTAGTGTAAAAGTTGTTTGATAGGTATGCTATTTGGTGAGTTATTTCATTTATGTTTAAATCATGATGTAGTTGTTTATTGCTAATAAACCATGGAGCTCTTGTTATTAATCTTAAATATTTGTTTTGAAATATTTGCATTTTGTTGAGATTGGTTTTGGCGACATTGGTCCAGATCGGACATGCGTATAATAATGTTGGGCGAATAAATGATTTGTATAGTGTTAGTGCATTTGACAGTGAGAGATGGTTGTATGAGTTTAGTAAAGGTCTTAATTGTATTAATTTGGTTTTTGCCTGTTGTGCTTTTATTTCAACGTGTTGTTTCCAATTGAGTTTAGTGTCTAAATTTAATCCAAGGTATTTTATTGTTTTCGTGATTGGGGTCCAATTTATAGCGTTATTATTTATGAGTAGTGGGGATGGATGTGCAAAGGTTTTCAATGAGAAAATTTTTGCTGCTGATTTTGAGGGATTTAATTTGATTTTCCAGTTATTTGCCCAATTTGTTATTAGATTTAGATGCTGTTGGAGCTGGAATTGATGAGTTTGTAGTGAAGTGCCGGAGATGTATAAGGCAGTGTCATCGGCGAATTGGGCGGTATTTATTTGATGGGAAGTAGGAATGTCTGCAGTGTAGAGATTAAACAAGGTTGGGGATAGCGGCGAACCTTGGGGGACCCCAGCGGCAATTTGTCTGGGGTTAGAATGGTGACCTTCAACTGCAACTGAGAAGGTTCTGTTGGCTATGAAATTTTTGATGAGTTGAATTAAATACTTTGGTGTACCAATTTCGACTAGTTTGAAGTAAAGGGCTGGGTGCCATATCCTGTCAAATGCTTGTGACACATCTAGAAATACAGTGGTTGTGTGATATCCCTTTTGAAAAGCAGAGTGGATATGTTCAGTTAGCCTCAGAAGCTGGTGCGTCGTTGAGTGATGGGATATGAAACCGAACTGATGAGGTGGAATTGCGTTCGTTTTATTTATATGTTTGTTTAATCTGACAAGAATTAATTTTTCTAAGATTTTTGACATTGTGGGTAAAAGACTGATTGGTCTGTAATTTTCTGCACGTGATTGATTTTTATTTGGTTTTGCTATTGGATGTATTATTGAATGTTTCCATGTTTGGGGATAATAACCTGTTCTTAGTATGGAGTTGTATATATTATTTAAAAATGCGATGGCATTGTTCGGTAATCTTTTGAGGATTGCAGTATTAATTCGGTCGTGTCCTGGAGATTTTTTGTTTGGCATTTTTTTGATTATCAGTTTAATTTCATTAGGAGAAATGAATTTAATTCTGTGAGGAACGTTGTAAAGAGGAGCGTTTGAAAATTTTAAAATTTCATCGTGTTTGGCATTTTTTATGGAGTCATTGGGTGTGAATGTGCTGGCAAAATGAGTTGCCAGAATTTCGGCTTTCTCTGTGGGTGAATATTTTTTCCCATTATCAGTTGACAGTGGGGAAATTCTGTTCTTTTTCCTTAAAATTTTCTTTGTGAACTGCCACAGAGAATTGCTTTTAGTATTTAGTCCTTCAATAAATTGATTGATTTTTTCTTGGTTGTGTTTACTTATTGCCTTTTTGCAAATATTAGTTAGATGATTTAGTTCTTTTTTTAGTTCTGGGATTTTTAGGGTGTTCCAAAGCCTTCTGGTTTTATTTTTAACTTTTATTAATTCAGTAATATTAGGAGGTAATGGTTTTCTTAGTCTCTTTCTGATTTCTGGTATTGTTGTATTTTGAGAAGTATTGACAGTTTTTATTAATATATTATTTAGCTCACTGATTGCATGATTTATTTCATCAGAAGAATTAAGGATTTGAAATTTTGGTATTGATTTTTCAACCGTGTTTTTAAAGTGATGCCAGTTTATATTGTAAGTGTTCAGTGTGGGAGCAGGAGAGTGTGGAGGTTTTGTTAGTTTAGATGTTATAACAACTGGGATATGGTCGGAGTGGTGAACAGTTCGTGGTGAACAGTAGAGTAGAATAGGTCTTTTAAATTTGTTACTGCTATATCTAATATCTGGATTTTTGTTGGAGTCATATGGGAAATGTGTTGGTTCTGTGGGCGATAGTATGTTAAGTTGCCATGTATTTTTTATTCTGTTTAGGTATTCGCCGGCCGCATTTGTGGTCCGACATCCCCATGCCGAATGCTTTGAATTCAAATCTCCTACTATAATAAATGGATTTTGCAATTCAAGCAATTTGTTGATAGAAGTAGTATTGATTTTTATGTTGGGAGGTTTATATGTAGTGACTATAGTTAATGTTTGATTATTGTCATATGTTACATTTATTCCGATTTTTTCTATACCTGGAGTGTGTGGCAAGGTTAATTGGTGGTGTTGGATGCTATACTTTATCAAAGTCAATACACCACCTCCCGAATATTCGTTTCTGTCAGCTCTGATGGTTTTGAATCCTGGGATGGTGAATGTTTTGTTTGGGCTTAAATGCGTCTCGGTTATACATGCGATATCTATCGTTTTTGCATGTAGAAACTGTTCTAATTCGGATTTTTTGTTTACGATGCCATTTGCATTCCAATTTAATATGATCAATGCTTTATGGTGTGAATATTCCATAACTGTTGCTAAATGTGGATGCAATGGAGTTCTGGATATGTTGTATTATTGTTGGAATTAGGGAGTTAATGAGATTGACTACGTGATTGGTAATGAATTGTGCGATGTTGGTAATGAATGTGTTACTGCTACCGTATTGGTTAAATTGATTGTTTGGTGATTGTAATATTGTTGATGATTAGCATTATTTGCATTCCTTGGTTGATTATGATAATTTAAACTTTGAGTGAAGTTAGGAATATTGTTTGTAGTGGGCAAGAATGGAAAGTTCGTTGAGTCATTATTGGGAGGTGGCGTGCGTGATTGGTGGGATCTGGGATTTGGCGATCCAGATTTTACATTATTGCTATTATTTTCGATTATTTTCCTATAATATGTACATTCGTGTGACCTGAGGTCAGCCCTGTGCTTTCCCATGCAATTCTTACACGTAGGAGTTGATTTCTTTGATGGACAGTTTGCTGAAAGGTGATTTTTTGCACAGAAAACACACGAAACTTGGTAATTACAATTATTTCTACTGTGTCCATAGTCAAGGCATCGGTAGCACTGAATGGGGCCTACAGTTTTCTTTCTTCTTTCCGGTTTAACTATGGAGTTACAAATGTATTTTAATTCCAAAACACTTTCTATTTTTTCGGTACCGTTGAATTCCACGGCTACTACTGGGATGGGGACATTGTTCTTGTTTAGTCTCGTGACCTTTGTAACTGATGGAAATTTAGATGCGATGTCTTCGAGAATTTCGTTTTCCGTGATAGTGGGATGAATGTTTTTTATTACTATTGAATATTTCTTTACACTGGGGTCTGAGTACGTATGGAATTGTTTGTTGGTATTTATAAAGTATTTAACTGCGGCTCTGAAGTCTATTATTGTCGTGAATTGTATTTTGATTTTATTGTTCTTGAGCTGGGTGGTGAAGTTTTCTGTTAACTTAGATTTTATTTCATTTATAAATTCTGTATGATTGCTAATTCCCGTTAAATAGATTGGGGGGATTTTTTTTACTTCTACTGGCACTTCAGGTAACTCTTCATTTAAAAAACTGAATCTATTTGACACTTCTACATTATAGTTTTTTTGCAAGTTGTTGTCGGTGTTCAGTTCTGAAGGAGGGTCTGTCGAGGTCATGCGTTTGGCGTCTCTGTCACTGGCGTCACCTCTGTCCTCGAGGTTTCGCTTCCCTTGCATTACCTTGCTTTGTTGCGTATCTGAATGAGTTGATCCGGTTGTTTGTTGTTGTGAATGCCCAGATTCGACAGTTGCCGGTGATGATTCAGTCATATAAGAATGGCTGATTGCGTTTTGAAGAGACTGCGGTGTGTTGCTTTCGATGAAATCCATACTGCTGCCCGTGAAGTCCAAGCAACCTCCCGCGGCCGCCATGATGGTTGGATATTCTGGATTGTAAATTGAATCTAGGGCTTGAGTAAATAACTGCCCTGTGCTGAGAAGATCATTGTTAGACATATAAATATAGATGCACTAACACTAAACACGCACTTCCGTCCACTTAACACTGTTTAGTACTAGTACAGAAAATGTATCGCCACTGTTCTGCGGAACGTCCGGAGCGATGTTGCTCGTTCAACAGCGCAGAGCGAACTACGGATTATCGCGTCAGCGCACACTCCGCTGACTGCGCAAACAGGTCCTGCACAAGTGTCAAGACTCTACACAATGATGTCTTCTGCAAAGGTCCAGAATTACATAAATTTATAATACATTGGATATTATGTTATTTGCTTTTTATAAATCATATTTTAACAATACATCCAGATTATCTTGTATTTATATTAATATTCTTCATTACTCTTAATTATCATTGAAAATTTTATATCAATTACCTTGAACAGTCAACACGTCATCCGTTCATTTTTATGGAAAGTTATTGAGCTAGTGCTTTTACATCGCCTTGCTTCTGAACAATACATGTTGTCATTCTTTTCTATCCCCATACCGGTTTCGCGAGCAACCTAATTATAGATTTTGCCACAAAAATATATTATTTCATGAATTTTTATACAATTAATGCATTATATTATTCAAAAATTTATGTTGGCCTTATACGTTTTGAAAAAGGAAATAAAACGCTATTAAATTCATGTTTAAGATAGTATTAATTATCAGTACGAACAAGTACACCTTTTTAAGAGCCTTTCTATTTATTCTAGTAGTGCCCCCTACACATTTCATCTGAGAATTCTTCAAACACAAGACCCGTTCTGTATTGTTCTTAGATGATGAACTCGACGATATTTTTCAACCCTGAGCTTAAGTCTAAATCAACTCAATTATAATCACTACTCTCATAGCCTAAATTTGTATAACGGGTAAGACAATGTCTGGTTCTTCAATTTTTTGCATTTCTCTATTTTGTGAGCTTCGTGTCTCCAACAGATTGGAATCGATGTTATAGAAGTACGCAAAATCGACCAATACCGTAAGGTACCTTGAGTTGACACAATGTCACACTTTTAAAGAAAGTGTCTGTGAAAGAAGGTGTCTGCACTGATCAACTGAGAAAAATCAAGTCTGTCGTGATCGTATGAGATAATGTATTTATTATTATTATTATTATTATTATTATTATTATTATTATTATTATTATTATTATTTCAACTTCAAAGAGTGTTTCACAGAAAGCAATATTTGAATCAAAGACCGATAAATAAAACTTAATTCCAATGAAAATATTTGCGAGCACGTTTTGATTCCAAATAAAGTTGATGATTCTAAAGTAGAAATCATCATAACACTTGATTTTTATGTCTAATGGAGTATCATTAAAAACTCTCTAAAATACTGTGAATGTTGAAGTAACTTGTGTGTAATTTGTTAACGAAACGAACTAGAACATGTGAATGGGTAATCTGAACATTCAATTTATTGGCAGAGAATACTTTTGACTGCATTCCAGCAACTTTCAGTCTCTTGAATGACCGACGGCTCAGCATTATCAACTCAGCACTACAAATTTTATGGTCAGAGCATATCTGCTTGTTCATTTCATCCGAAATTTACATAATATGTACGCAGTATTGAATATAATAAACTAATTATATTAACTGATTGCTTGATTAGTGATTCCTGGCGCGTCAACGGCTAAAGTCATTAGTCCCATAAGTGTAATACATGTTTTATCGCGAGAGGCGCTGGTGATCTTCCCCTGCTGGATGGAGAGATCCACGCCGACTTACACGATGGCTCGTATTGTTTTCGTCAATCAGGTATCTGGCACCAGCAGGTCACCGCCCAAGCCGGAACAAGCTCTAAACTCCCGATTGGTATCCCTGCCTGTGCGGTAGTGTAGTGCATGTAAGTTTGTGTGTGTGTGTGTGTGTGTGTGTGTGTGTGTAAGATATGAGAATAGAACAAGAAAGAGGAAAGAAACATTGTGCGCTGTCAGTGGTTAATTTGTTAGGGTACTGCTCCGGCATTCACCTGGTATTGATCCGAAAAATCACGGAAAACTGCCGATCAGAGCAGCCGGCCACTACAATTTTCCTCCACACAGCGGCTGGATTCGACCTAGCTAAGTAGCTAGTGTCCAAAGTCCTGGAGTGACACTGCAAGGGCTTTGGTCCGGGTCAGAGGCACTGCAAACCGATAACTAATTGGACCCGTGCAAACATTCCCCTCTCTTAAAATCAGTGTTTTAAAATGAAATAGCTTCAGATAAGGGAAAACAATTTCGAACGTTTCTGACAACCCTTGCTACCAAGGAGGAATAAGAAATTTTATTTTGTAGAATACGACATGCAAAACATAACTAATGTAAAAATCTTGTTTTAAAGGCCTAAGACGCTTTGAGTTCTGCACGATAGCAACATGTTTTTCAGAGTAATGAATGTTGCAACTGTTTCCCTTTTATCCTAATCTGCAGTCTTCTACTATTTTCTTCACCTTAAACGTATCTGGTGCACCCCTACGGTGTCATTTCCTACCAGAAGTATCACCCCTAAAGGGTTTAGTGACGAGAGTTTTTTATAAATGGTACAAAACAATCATATTTCACTAACGTATTATATATATACATATATATATATATATATATATATATATATATATATATATATATATATATACATATATACAGAGAGAGAGGGAGGAATATATCCTTCCCCACCGTTCCATTATACAGACATTATGTTACTTCTAAAACAGGTGACTAGAAAGTACTCTGAATTGAGTTGTTTTTTATTCCCTACGCGTTTTTTACGTTCACACGCGTGTTGTTTTTTCGTCGCACTTCCACCGAAGTCGCTGCACGGGAAACTTCCTTGCTGCCCAAGGTGTAGGAGGGAAGTTATCGGCTCCCGCGCGACCGTGGTGCTGCCGTTGTTGGGGCCTGGAAGACAAACATTTGCGCGACGAGGAAAAACAAGAGATTCGGCAGGCAGCGTGAGGTGCGACGAGGGAACACAGGACAAGGGAGGGCTAGATGGTAAGAGGAAACAAGTGGAAGGGGAGGCAGAGAGACGGAGGAAGAGAAGAATGATGGAAAAAAGCAAAGGAGAGATGAACAACTGGGGTTTGAGTTTGATTCAATAGACATCGACGTTTTAATTTACCATAATTACTATTAAAATAATTTCCAATGTCATAAATTGCATTTATGAGTATAAAACATAATTAATGAATAGTAAGTTATAAACAAATTCAATAAACAGGGAAGAACAATACTCATTGAAACAACGGAGGCGAAGTATGGTAAACTAATCATTCCAGGTACGCGATTCAATCAAAAGCTTTGTGCATCTAAAATTCTATATAATCCCAATCCCATATTTCCCACTCAACGGCATATTTTGCAACCTTACAAAAGGAATCCTTCGCAATTTAGTTCAATACTATCCTTCGTAATTTATTTTTCAATAATAATTTTTACAATTAAAAGTTAGTT
>BLKR01007928.1:0-29034 GCA_011170035.1 Teleogryllus occipitalis
ATCGTCACCTCCTCACTCCCACTTCCTCTTCCAGCTGCCTGTTTGCTCCATCTCCCTCTTGCCACTTCTCTCCCGAACCTCTCTTGCTTTCGCCCCCGCCACCGCGTAACCCCGCCGCTACCGCAACCGCCTCCGATCCCTTGCACACCGTCCGCCCCCCAACCCCTCCTACGCCCTCCTCCCTGCCACACCTTCGCGCCAACGCGATGCTCCAGTGCCGCCGCAGCGTTCCCTTCGGCCGCAACGTAAACTACGCCCGCCTCGGCCTTGTCTTCGAGCAATTGTGCAGGGCGGCTGTTTCCCTTTCTTTATGGCCCCACTCACGACCCGCCCTGGCCATCCAAAATCCTGCATCAGATATTGTGTATCAATTATTCATTTGTTTTAAATGTATTTATATATTCATCGGTCCAATGTGGTATCATATATTCATCGGTCCAATAAGGTAACATATGGTCCAATGCGGTACTACATACTGTGACACATCATATCGCGGTGTTTACGTGAGGCAGATATAGAGGATTTGAATGCTCGCGCGACTGACACTGTAGCGGTGAACGACATCGCCACCTGCACCTTTCGACATTTCAAAGAGAAAGGAGTGGCGAATCTTTGGGATAGAAAGCGCGCGCGAGTGGACGCTTTCATTTTGCTTCTGGAATTGGTCGTGTAAGGCCGGCGGTGTCACGCCACAAGACTTTGAACTGCTTCGAGGTGGAAGACAGGGCCTTGAAATTCTCCTTCAAAACCGGAAAATGTTCTTATTTCAATAGATTGTACATACAAGCTAATGTATTATCAAAACAAATTGTTGAAATCGGTTTGTGCAAGTGTTTTATGTGTGGAAAATTGATTAGAACTCTTATCACTTCACAGAAATTCAGGTACTGAGATTAAGTGTTTGTACCCAAATTCCCATTTTTGAATGAAATGTCAATTTTCTACAATACTAGATATTAAATTCCAAAAAATGGTAGATTTAAACTGTTGCGACAAAAGAAATTTAATAGTGAAGTTTAAGGAATGAGGAAAGACCATACGTTTCACGGACTTAAGGAGAAAATCTGTTTTATTTGGTTACTGCAACCATTCAAATATTAAGAGAATCAGGTTGGATTTTATACTGTGCTTGAAAAACACACAAAAATGGGACAAAAATCCTATTGTAATAATTTGTAGCTGGTAATATGTGCAAAATGTTTATTTAATAATAATATTCATGTAGTATTTAATTGTTATGTTACGTCATGTTATGTTATATTGCTGTGTTGGCCATTGTATTTATTTGTAGTTAGTTACAAAAGATCACATGTATATTTGGATTTGAATACTATTTAAGTAATTGGTAATATCTGCAACTTCTTTTATTACATTAATTATTAAACGAATGGACATTTTTTGTGTTTTCCCAAAGTTTTAACTGTGGAGCTCCGAATTCACATGACATTACATTGAACCTCTAGCTGCTCGCATTCTCTGAAAAGTTTTGCGTATCAGGCAGAAAACAAGTAATCAAGAACGCGAGAATGGTCACAATACTTCAAACTTTTTCACCGAGAAATACAAAAAAAAATACGACATTGCATTCAACTGCATTGAAATTGTGTTTTTGCCTTTGAAGTAGGATTCATTAAGTTGCTAAAAAACGTGAAAGTCCTACGTTATGAAGCATACAAATTCAATGACATAACGATATAATTTTCATCTGTTGTACTAAATGTTTAAATTACATTACAGTGAAATTCAGTACATTTCACATCACTAATGTGTGTTCACGTAAAATACTATAGAGTCTATAACAAAATGGAGAAGACATGGTATTTAATTTTAAACTACCTAGCTTCTGAAATGATGTTTTAAAATATTGAAATGTAATGTGGTATTACAATACTAAATATAGAATTTTCCATTGAGCTGATGATTCCAATATATGATCCCAGATCGTTATTTGCCTTTCTCTGCCATTTACAATACATTTTAGAAAAATGTACTACTTCTAAGTTAGATATAATTGTTTTCTTCACAAAACATTTTTACTTGAAAAATATAAATCGCAATTTATTTGTAAATTCCAAAAAATATTTTGTTAGTCAGCGTTGAAATTGTATATTATTCAATAAAAACATATTTCATGGCAGTATAGTGGGAGACATTCGGGTGGGGGTGCTCATGTGTCAAATATTCCTTGATGGCTTGTCCGTTTCCCACGGGTCTTTCTTTCCTTTGCCTGCAACTCTCAGACGTTCACGAAAATATTTTTTGGAAGGCATCACAGTCCGAGCCAAAAAAATAAAAACCGTGCCTGGATTTTCGGATAGCTGCGGATGTGCTGGTCGAGTCTGCGTGTGCTTTTTATACCTCAGCCCTATGCCTGTAAGAGGATTCAACAGATGCGGTGCTTTCATGGGAACATCCGAATAACGTAGAATATGTTGACAATTCCTTCTCCGGTGAGATGGTGGTGGTAGGGTGGAAGAGGACAACGATTTTTACGTCTTCTCTTGGTCTCGGGAGTAGAACGATAATGTACCAGAAGACCAAGTTAGGTGGCTTCAGAGGTCTGCGACTTTGCGGACGCAGACTTTCAGAAGTGACCTCGGAAACGCGATATTTCCAAGAACTTTTTAGAAACACTGTTGGGTTCCTACTTCCTAAGTAATTGAGAAATTTTGAAAGAAACGTTCTTCAACGACATTTAATAAAGTAGCATATACTTTCTCAGATATTTGTAAATTTGTAATTTTCGAAAATTTAGAGAATTAAACGAAAATGAGATCCACTCTATTCTTGTAAGCATTCCTCACCCGTCGAAAAAAATTGAAGAATAAAACAGGAGCAGGTTTTGAGAATTTTTTTATAAATTTCTATTTCTGCATTAATTTCAAGCACAAATTAAACGGAAGCTGTTCGTTTGTTCAAATTATCGTAAATAACCTTTTTTAATGAGCAGAATTTTTATAACACAATTTGTATAAGACAGAAATTTCTATCTTCAATTGTATGGTTTTAAACTGTTAACTTTGCAAATTTCAAAACTACGGAGAGCTCGCCTAAAATTGAACTAGCATCATATTTTTTACCGTTCCTTGATACATATGACGAGCAAATTTAAAGGATAAATTTGGAGCGGCTTTTGCCTATAATTCGCGTAAAATTGGGGGGCAAATACTCATATTTTCGAAAAATTAAACTTGATCTTATTTAAAGATTTGTTTTTAAAGAACAGATTTTATTAATGAAAAAATCTCTATATTTAGTATTTTAATTTTAGGAAGACGCAAAAAAATTGCATTTTTCCAATTTTTAAAAAATCAGTGATTTTAACGAAAATTAGATCCCCCGCCATTCTCTTAAGCGTCCTTTACGCTATCCGAGTTCATTGAAACCGATCGGGGAATATAAATTTTGGAGAAAATTCTTCGGCTGGAACGGTTTCGGCGCTAGCGTTGACCACACAGCAGACACAGACGGACGGAAAGATGGTTTGCCGGTTAATATGTTAGAGGGGAAGTACCTATATATATATATATATAAAGCTATATATATATATATATATATATATATATATATATAGTGACGTTCGTGGCCTGGCCACAAACCCTCAGCACCCACGCATTCTCGGCGGTGACGGAAAGTACGTGAGAACACCGGAAAAGCAGCCAGAGATGGAAGAAGGCGCTACCTGTAGGTTGCGGCTAGAAGCGGCGGAGGGGTACTCTCGACGTAGGGGCGGCACGCCTGAGGTGTACTATGACGTCAGAGCCGCATTTATACAGCGGTGCGGCGAAGAGTTGCTTTTTTCTTGAATCAGACGGCGACGTGAGAGGTAGCTTCCGTAGTCAAGACTGGGATCGTGAATAATACCACGAGCAGTAGTGGAGGAGACCGTTATAGCATTGAGGCGGCGAAAGCAGCAAAGTGAAATTGTAACGAGGCTGCATAAATTAAAGAGAACGTTGACTGTGAGAACGTGAGCTGAAATAAGTGAGAATTGAGCGGAGTAGTAAACGTGACTGTGAACTGTATTAGATAATCAACGCGCTGGTGGAGCGACACGTTAACACACGCGAGAGACTGAGAAATACGCGTGCGCGTGTCTGGATCTGGCGGCGAGAGCTAAAGAAGATTATTCCGGATCTGGCGGCGAGAGCTAAGGAAGATTGTTCTGGATCTGGCGGCGAGAGCTAAGGAAGATTGGTCGGGAATTGGCGGCGAGAGCGATAGGAGACTGGTTCGGCAATTTGGTAGCGGGCTACGGAGACGGCTTCCTAGGATATTTTGGAAACGCGAGCGGCGGCGCGGCTGGAGTTGAGCAGCGACCTCGACGACACGACGGCGGTGCGTAACCCGGGGGCTTGGGCAGCTGCAAAGGTAATCCGCATTTGAATAAAACCAAGGTGGGGAGACCGGAATTTGGATGGGAGTGGTAGCAAAAGATAAGAACATTAAACTTTGCAAGATCGCCTTAGATTTGATTCACGGCGAAGTAAATTAACCTTGTACGACGGTGATGCATTCTATTTAGTGTTCCTCATTTTATTGTGTGTAAAATTAATAACGAGGAAAATTATGAATGTAAAATAGCGATAAGATCCCAGATAACGTGTAATGGTAATCAATCCCAGGAGTGTGGGAAAGTTCAATTTCACTTAATTTAATAATCTAGCAAAAATCCGTGCACTGGTGCTAGGAGGTAATTAGTCACAATATAACGAGCAAATGATTAAGTAAAGATTTTTTTTGTGTTGTAAATTCTTTTGATTTGATTTCCAACTTGAGTGTCAAGTGTAAAAAGGCTCTTGTGCCATATTTCAGAATATATCATTGTTTTATCTAATTTTGTGTCTGCGTGTGCTACTTTCTCATACCCCAAAAGATCCTGCCCGCTGAGATTTTTCAAAGCTCGTGAAAGAGCATTCTTTCGAACGACCGCTACGCGAGTGGTGGCGTTAGAATATATATATATATATATATATATATATATATATATATATATATATATATATATGAGACGAGCTCGAATATACGCCCTGGTAACGGACCGGACCATATATAAAAATTCCCAAAATACCGTCTTCGGCAGTTCGCTAATTTGAACGCGGCGCGAGAACCCCGTCACTGTCTGACGTCGGCCGCGGCCACGTCGAGCGAAACGCTTGTCCACGAATAAGAAATTCGAAAGATAAGCTTGGGAACGAGATCTTGTGATTGGCCGGTATCCGAAAAACGAGGGAAGCCAACGGCAAGAAATTTTTTCCGTTGAAAGTTGAAGGAGTCTCAGAAAAATCTCGGAGGAGGACGGATCGCTGCGGAACGCGTCTCACAAATCACGTAAAAACCGTTATAAGTGACGGTTAGTGAAGAGAAACCGGTCGCGAGTCGCTAGCAGTGAACTTCACGCGAGATTGTTTCATCCGAATACGGGAAGAGAACGAACATTGTACTCGTTTTTTGTTGATAACTCACAACGAAAAAAAACGTGTATCAGTGGGAGCGAATTATGTGAATTCAGTGAGGGCTGAATCGGACTCTTTTCCGGCGTACGCCGAACAATTTTCTGCATCGCCGCTACGTCACATCACCGAAGCAAGGAGCCAAGGCGATAACCATTCCTGAAAACACCGCCAGAGAAGCATTTGTGTTGGTGAAGGAAGACGGGCGCAGAGGCGAAGCCGAGGCACTTCTCGGCCGAGAAAATTGGTACGGAGACGCAGCGGAAGGAGGGGCGGAGGATCGTGGAGGCCAGGCTACCCCGACGCGTCGCCAGCACGAGCCGTCGCGGCCAGCGCAGCGAGAGCCCCGGAGGTCGCGTAGGGCGCGATCGTCACGTCCCCAAACACCGAGGCGCCAAGGCGCCGCTCGCAGCACTCGACTAGGCCAGTTCACGTAAAACCCCATTGGAGAAGCGTGAGTACCCGTGCGACAGACGGTTGCAGAAACGAAAGAAATGTAATTGAACGACGCTAAACCACACTGTTTCTTAAAAGATTTCAAATATTAGGTATTTCAAGCCACATTTGTGAACGTTGATGTCTGGAACTCTTGAATGAAAGCCATGTTAAGAACAGAAATGATTAATTCACTTTAAACAAGTCACCCAATTAATTAAGTGTTAAAAAGGGGTGTTGTAAATAGTTCGATTAATTTTGCTCTGTGCCGAGTTTTGTTTAAGAAGTAGTGATTGAAGTGTATTATGGATTAATAACCATTTGTCAGGAATGAAAGCAATTCAGAGTAGGAAGGTTCAACTTTGTATTCTTTGGGTCCTTAAGACCAAGGCGTGCCTGCACCAAATGGTGTATAAAGTACAATTCATTAAATGAATGATGAAATAAGGTGATTTATTGTGAAGAGAGGTAGCAATAATTGCTCTGAATATTCATTTCCGAGCACGAAGGTCGCGTTCCGTACGTGATTGTTTGTCAAGGGCTATTTTTGTTGAATTTGTGTGTGTGTTTTTTTTGTTTTTGTCATTCCTTGATTGTAGAATATACAGCCTTGTTTGCCAGAGCCACCAGTGTTTTGCTTTGAGTACAAACCTGCCCGTATTCTCCACCCAGGTGCATTTTCAGGCATAAGCCTCATCCAGGCAAGCGATTCGAAACAACTCGAGAGGTCTGACGTCGGGACGGCAGTGGACTGTCGAACGACGCCGGTAACGCCCACGCGATCTCACACATCCTTAGGGCTAACGACTCCTCGCAACAGAGTTGTATTATGCGCGGCGCGTCGGAGGGAAGGCCACGACGTGTGTTGCGTCGCTATATATATATATATATATATATATATATATATATATATATATATATATATATATATATATATATATGTGTGTGTATATATATACATATACATATATGAGCAGGATTTATCCACATTTTCATTGGCGAAAAATTCGCCGTTTTCCGGCGCACTATTATAATAATTTCTTTTCTTACGAAGCAAGGGCGAGAAAGTACAATAAATTTTTTTTTTTTGTTTCACGACTTACTACTGTGATCGTCCGTTTTCTTAACTGCTTCGAAAACGTGTCACATGAAACCTAAGAGAGCGAGAGAAATAAGCAGTTTGAACGCGCGCCAACGCGGAAGAATACGAAAGAATGTTAACTGAAAATTAGGTCAATAGAGATCGCCACAATAGATCGTGCGAGACTGGTAGTCAGACGAAAGAAAAAGGTTTTTCTGAGGTTATCAGCTGAACTGGGCAGACGTAAGGACAACGTCACGCCAGGGATTCATATTGCAGAGGACTTCAGATTGGCATCTTTTATAAAACTCTTCAGGAAGATAAGAAGAGATAAATATCCCATTATAAATTAATTTGAACGTAATCTTGAGAGAAAGATAATAAGAGACGTTGTGCATTTATAATAGGAGAATGAAGGGAGAGGAGTTCTTGAAAGTAGAAAGAGGGGAGAGTAACATATTTGCTATACTTAAAGATAAAGAAAGAAAAGTACATTTGTTTCCTATTTCTAGCACGTGAGGACAGAATCAATCTTTTCTTCTTAAAGGATTCGAAAATGTAATATTATAAATTAGTGAATAAGAGTCTGTGTAAGAGACGAATTACAATATTAATTATTCTCTGAATTTTAGAGAGAGAGAGAGAGTATTTCATTTTAAAGCAGTGTTAGTTCAGAATTCCTAGCTTTGATTTTCAATTTGTTTTCTTTTGTATAAAGTAATTATTTTTAACGATTCTCAGAATTGCTGAAGTGTGTGTTTATTCAAAAATTGTTATAAATGAGAGTAAGAAGTTGTGTATCGAGTAATTAGTGTGTGTTGTTTTTTTTTTCTTCCAGCCAATCATAGTTATTCTGTATTTGATTTTTTAAGTGTCATTTCATGTAATTGTCACAGCAGCAATTTTTCTAGAATATACTGGAATAAGTGAAAAGGTGATTCTAACTCGAGTTTTTAGTAATTTGCATCCAATCCAAATCGTTCTTCACGACCCTGATCCCCCCTATTCTTCTTTTTTTTATTATTTGTGTCCACATTGGGACATCTTACTAAGCTAGCTGACCATCCGGCGAATTGTCTTCGCCACCCCCAAGACGTCTCAGGTCGGGTGCTGGCCTTACGGCTTGAAACCGACGCGTGGGTCGCACTACAAACTGACGTAGTAAGAGAACAAAATTTGTTGCGGAAGGAAATTAGCAATAAATAAATATCAACAGGTGCCCGGAAAGGAAACATTCGAAAATAAGCTCTTAAGACAATTTTAAGCATATTTTATCTAATAAATTACTAGGATATTCTGAATGACTGAGCCGTTATAAGCACAAAAACGTTGGTATGAAAAACTGCATTCATGGATAAAAATTTCATTGCAGAAGCATAGTGTATATTGGGTGCTTTTTAATTCTGGCAAATCGTCTGTCTCTCCGTCCGTCTCTCCGTCCGTCTCTCCGTCCGTCTCTCCGTCCGTCTCTCCGTCCGTCTCTCCGTCCGTCTCTCCGTCCGTCTCTCCGTCCGTCTCTCCGTCCGTCCCTCCGTCCGTCTCTCCGTCCGTCTCTCCGTCCGTCTCTCCGTCCGTCTCTCCGTCCGTCTCTCCGTCCGTCTCTCCGTCCGTCTCTCCGTCCGTCTCTCCGTCCGTCTCTCCGTCCGTCTATCCGTCCGTCTCTCCGTCCGTCTCTCCGTCCGTCTCTCCGTCCGTCTCTCCGTCCGTCTCTCCGTCCGTCTCTCCGTCCGTCTCTCCGTCCGTCTCTCCGTCCGTCTCTCCGTCCGTCTCTCCGTCCGTCTCTCCGTCCGTCTCTCCGTCCGTCTCTCCGTCCGTCCGTCTCTCCGTCCGTCTCTCCGTCCGTCTCTCCGTCCGTCTCTCCGTCCGTCTCTCCGTCCGTCTCTCCGTCCGTCCCTCCGTCCGTCTCTCCGTCCGTCTCTCCGTCCGTCTCTCCGTCCGTCTCTCCGTCCGTCTCTCCGTCCGTCTCTCCGTCCGTCTCTCCGTCCGTCTCTCCGTCCGTCTCTCCGTCCGGCTCTCCGTCCGTCTCTCCGTCCGTCTCTCCGTCCGTCTCTCCGTCCGTCTCTCCGTCCGTCTCTCCGTCCGTCTCTCCGTCCGTCTCTCCGTCCGTCTCTCCGTCCGTCTCTCCGTCCGTCTCTCCATCCGTCTCTCCGTCCGTCTCTCCGTCCGTCTCTCCGTCCGTCTTTCCGTCCGTCTCTCCGTCCGTCTCTCCGTCCGTCTCTCCGTCCGTCTCTCCGTCCGTCTCTCCGTCCGTCTCTCCGTCCGTCTCTCCGTCCGTCTCTCCGTCCGTCTCTCCGTCCGTCCATCCGTCCGTCCATCCATCCGTCCGTCCATCCGTCTGTCTGTCTGTCAGTCTGTCGTCAATGGTACTCTACCGTTCACCCGACTTTCTTTAAAATTGGTTCCCCCATTGATTTAAAGAAATACGAGGCTCTGTGAGTTTGAAAGGGATATTTTAATTTTAAGGGCTTCTTCATGAAGTCTCAATATCATTTTCAAAATTTGGTCAAAAATGGTTCCAATTTTTCTGATTTAACTTTGTTTTCGGATATCATAAATGAACCTTTAGGAGAATGGTGCACGTCTCATTGTCGTTGAGATTCTCGATACTTCTAACAATGCACAAGTTGAAATTCTTTTCGGCGTCTTCCTACAACTATGATATAAACATAATATAATATGAATTTTTAAATACGAACTTTATGCAGAATCTTTATTTTATCTCTCAATCTTTGCCTGGGAGTACCTGCTCTTGTTTTGGCAATTTGGCAACCACGTGAAATACCTTTGACATCCCTTTCCCCTTTTATCGACCTTTCGCGAGACGTGTGCACTGAGGTTTCGGGGAGGATGAACAGACTATTTTGGCTGAAGGAAGGGTTCTGTCCGTGGGAAATTATTATTTCTCGTTTCATTCACCCTCCTAAGAACTCACTTTTACAAAACAGGAATAGTCAAAATATTCATTTTAACGAACTATAATATTTTTATTTTAATATTTTCAATAATTATTTATTTACTACTAATCGGCTCAGCTTGGCTCAGATCCAGCATTGCCAGTGAATCTGCAGCGACCGTGACCGAAAAGTCCTCAGGTTCAAATCCCGACGATGTCGGATTTTCGACAGTAGCTAGATCGCATTCTACCGTTGTCTGGAGGAGAAATCTAGCGGCTGGCTGCGCTGATCAGTACTTCTGTGTTCTCTTCACTCAATTACACGAACGTCAGAGCAAGTACCCTAACAAACAGGTCACAAATCACGTGCGAGCTTTTCTTCTTCTTCCTTATCCTATCCTCTCCCTCTACTTACACCCACTTACACTCACACGCACTACACTACCATACATTACGGAATTTAGAGCTTGTCGCGAATGAGACCTTGCATCTCCTGGGGAGATACCTGGAGAGAGAAATGGCCCGTATGCCGATGTGTAGATCGGCGCCGGATCTTATCATCCAGTAGGTGAGGAACACCACCACCTCCAGTCATAAAAAACATTCACTACACTAACGGCATTATTGACTATTATTATTATTATTATTATTATTATTATTATTATTATTATTATTATTATTATTATTATTTGCGTATCGGCCATTTCTGACCAAGCTACACGATTGACGTGTGAAACTATGGGGATCATATTTTCAGCTGTATCCCTCGATAAGCCAAGGTGATTACGCCTTGAATTGTGAATTATGAGGTGTGAAGGGACAATCACAAATACGACCATGTCCACGTAGGACTCAAACCCGCAGCCTCCTCGGCGTAGATGACGGTTGCCGCAGCTGTCTGCGCCACGGGGCCGTCAATTTACTACTTAACAATATTTTATGAATATTTGTATTACTTTTTCTACAGATTTTCTTATTTGTTGGAATTTACTGAATCAAACTATTATTATTATTATTATTATTATTATTATTATTATTATTATTATTATTATTATTATTATTATTATTATTATTATTATTATTATTATTATTTGTAGATTGTTGTTTTATTATAATTGTTGTTATGTAATGAAGTTGGTGATGATGTTTCACGAGATATCTTTTCGATTCGTTTCTCCGCCGGCTTTCATTAAATAATTATTATTACTTTGCGTTTAATAAATCTGTCACAATTTCCTTCCACATCTTCAAAACCACAGTTCCGTGTTTGGAGCATATTGGTCCGAAATGCAGAAAGAGATATATTGTTGGCCCGCTCGTGACCAAGCCCAGCCCACCCCTACCTGCCCAGATACGTTCAACCGGAATAGACTCCGGCCTGTGAGCCGGGTAACTGACCGTCATGAGTCTTGAATGGGAAAGACAAATACAGAAAAGTTGCTGCAGCTTATAATTGTCGCTCACCTTCTCGTCTTCCGTACTGATGTGTCAGACACGCCTGTGGCTTGACTGGCGGCAAACTCACCGGTTGCCAAATTACCATTACAAGAGCAGGGGCTCTCAGACATAGCTTGTAAGACAAAATAAAGATCCCCTACACTTTGAATTGTGATACGTTCAATACGAATGATAATTACGATAACACTGAATCATATACATACTATTAAAATTACAGTTTTTTAGAGTTAGAGGTAATCAGATTACAATGAATAAGTATAAATGGTGTATTTAACACAAGACACTAATACACATATTACTACAACATGCACATATATTATCTGTGCATGCTTTACCGCGTTTTCTGAATGATATTGCTTGTACCACTGAAGATGTGGAATGTTCCCAGAAACAAGTTTGGTAATAAAAGATTTTGAAGTCATTAATAACATTTTACTTCCAATATTACCGTTGTATGGAATCCATGGTATTGCTCTTGATTGGTTATGTTCGTACCTTAAATAACGATTTCAGAGAGTAGAAATACCTTGCTGGAATGATGAAATATTATGTACGTACCTTTCCGATTCTTTGCCAGTTGCACGCGGAGTCCCGCAGAGATTGATTTTAGACCCTATTATCTACCTTTTTTCCCTAGGGCTTTTATCCAGCCGACAGCCGGTTGCCCTTTACGTTCCAAAGGGACGCATATTCGACCATACACTACACATCAACACACTTGCGGGCTCCTCTGATCTGGGGTCAGCAGAACGCGAGGCCCTCCGCGACAACACATACATACAAAGTCAAGGGACAAACAGCCATGCCCAAGGTTGGACTCGAACCCGCGACCCTTCGGACCGAAGCGCTGAGTCGGAACTCGCTCTTAGCCACCTCGGCCATCCAGGTCGGTTACTATCTACCTACTGTAGACAAAGGATATGCCCTCGACGATTCAAAACGGAAGAACAGTTCTTTTTGAGGATGATGAATGAAATAAAGAAACCGTAAATGGTACAATATCAGATGTTATCGCGTCAGGAAGAATTATTTCTCCACGAAGGATATGAAGGATTCCAAATCTATAGCTGATTAACATATGAAAATCGATTAAATTGCATCGGAGCGAATGTTTTGTTAACAATCCTGACAAAAAACGCTCATGTTCTTTTGTATTCAAATTTCAACTAGAATATGGCTTAGGGTAGAGTTCACAGAATTATGAAAACCTACTTAGAATTCACTTCACCTCGTAGCACGTCACACGCTTTTCAACTGTTTTTGGCGTAAAATAAATAAAACGCAAATAACATGTTTATTAGTGAATAATATTATCATTGTGCTCTGATTACCTCTATCATACATCTATAATATGATTTACCACAGAATTTTGGGTGAAACCACGAAGATATTGTTAAAATTGTTAAATTGCTTTAACGCCTAAAACGTGATATTCTCTTTTAACGAAGCATTGAAAATTTTGATAGGTTTGCCTTATTTCGTTTATCATTATTCCACGGGTCAGTAATCTATCTCAAACTGCTCCATTATACTGTGCAAATTAGCGACCTCAATGGACAATCATTACCTATGTAAACGGCTGTCTGAAGTCACAGTGCGACTTTGCGGTTACCACTGCATACCACAGTGAATTGACGCACGTCTGTGCCAGGTTATTGGGTTATGCCCTAATGGCATTCATCGTGTGATGTGCTCTTAAGTGTTATGTAAATCAGTGTCCAACGCGTCCCCCGAAACACACGCGCGTACGCTCACGTACTTGCTAACATACTTATCCCGGTCGCACGATGGTGCCTAGAGCCGAAACTTACACATTTGCCAGTGGCCATGGATCATCGAAAAGCCTTGTTTCCGCGTGGCTTACGGGGTTCGCCAACTCAGCAAGTGTTTGATCAATTAATCATCATTTTTGAAACAGCATTATTCCCATTTGTCTTGGGTAACTTCAAATAATTTGGTAGGTTACATGTTCCAAATTGGAAAGGTTCCAGTTTCATATATTTTGTTTAAAGATTTATTACTCTTTCCAAAAGTAAATTCTGTCTTTTAAAACAATTTACACAATTTCTTTCTGAAAAACAACCAGCGTTTGTTACATAAGTTCTTCATAACAAACATAAATATGACTATTTCCCATGGATGAAATTATTTTTTTATTTATTTATTTTATTTATTATATTATTTTATTATTTATTATATATTTCATTTAAATTCAAACAAAAACACCTGAATGTTAATTTGAGCACAAACTCTATCCAAGAGAAGTGCTCTTACCGTATTTTCTGGGCGTGGGCAAAGGAAATTTGAAAGAGGTGCTTTATGTTCAACGACATTAACAATTACGGTACTTTCATAGTTTACAGTGCGTTGAGTTAATGCAAACTCATGCCCGCCTACTCAGAGCTCACTTCACGTTCCAGATTTGTGATACGGGAGTCGTTTCTCTTTAATCATAACCCCCGTGCGATACATGAGATTGAAAATCACGATGTATTAAATCCTCAAGTTTGCTTTTCGTTCTATAGACGTATGAGAAGCAACGATGAGAAATTCAAGGAGGAAAGTTGATTGATTATTTAGTGTATCCGGATGCGTTCACTACCATTGTTAAATTCCCTTTAAATGAAGTGAATGCTGTATCGTGGAAGGTGGCAGTGCTCTTCCGCCGCTAGAAAGTGAGATACGAAATCGACCTACACGCTGGCTTGGGGGGTTTCAGGTGTTTTCCCTAACGGAACATCACCCCAACAAACTCTAACCTCCCGACTGCTCTCCCAACATTGTGGAATGGACGCGAATGAGGAAGGAAATATAGCGAGCGATTTGGTACCTGTTTGCTGAAGTACTACTACTCTCTCCTGGTATTGATCAGAGAAACCACGGAAAACTACCGATCAGTACAGCAGGTCGCTAGAATTTTCCTCCTGAAAAAGAAAGACTTAATGGGAAATGGACTCTAGAACTTTCAGGAAACCAACGTTGGAGAGGGAGCAGCTATTTAGTTGCTGCTCCCTCGCAGCCGTTGAAGGTGGAAAGCAAACTCTACAAAACAACACATATCAATTCTGAAATGACACTTCTGTAATTGATTAATATTTCCGATCACGTTAGTTTCTACGGTCATGGGACTGTTAATGTATTGAATGTTTATCCTGGGAGCTGGCGGTGTTCCCCTTCCTCGTTGGGTATTGACATCCGGCGCCAACCTACAATTTGGCTTGCAAGGGATTTCTCTCTCCACGAGTATCCCCCAGTGGGTAACCGCCCCAGCAGCGAAAAGCTCAAAGATTTCAACTGGTCTCTCAACATGTGTGCAATTGTTATGCATGTAAGTATAAATGCTCCTCTGCCAGAAAATAATGATACCCTATGTATCGAGGAATATGTCACTTTTTTGCCTCTATCTGCCCAAATCATGGAGATGCTTATCGCGATATAAAAGCATTTTAATAACATAATGAGTAAAAACGCAAACCAATACACCGAAGGTGGACGTAAGTCAAGTATTTTAATATTTCATACAGC
The DNA here is from genome assembly GCA_011170035.1 of Teleogryllus occipitalis. Lineage (NCBI taxonomy): Eukaryota > Metazoa > Arthropoda > Insecta > Orthoptera > Gryllidae > Teleogryllus > Teleogryllus occipitalis. The sequence continues at coordinate 14,846 of BLKR01007928.1, forward strand.
GTTTTTGTAGAATTATACTTGGCTTAACTGCGGATTGCGGCAATGTCTTATCTGTCCCAAATAATTTTGTCTGCCCCTATTTCAAAATTAATTTATTTATGAATAAAGTAGGACTATAATTTTATTCCCTAGTATACAAGAGAGAAAATGCTAAGGATTTGTTACACATTAGATACACAAAATTTAAATGAAGTTATTTCAAACTGAAATTAGTGTGACGCGGTCTAGATGGGAAAGTTCGTAATGACATTCTATTAAAATTTTCCGAAAGAATCCATAAACGTTGGTAATGAGACGAATTTTAATTTAGATATTACTTTCGAGTTCAGTGAGCGTGTTAGCCGATCACTACGGAAGTTCATAAAGAAAAAAAAGAATCGATACCCCATCTGAGTAAAGAAATGAAGCAAAATACATTCAGCTCTTGTGGCAAAAGTCTAACCCGAGAACCTGAAAATAAAATTAAACATTATTTTGCATTAATCATGAAGTAAAAGTCATACATAATATTCATGTCATTTGCATTTATCATGAAGTAAAATTTATAATCAGTAAAAACTCATGATAACGATCACGTTCGGGATCAAAAGTATCTGCTCAAGAGAGATGTCCCTTATAGAAAAGTTCTGAAAAAACAAAAGTATTCGACTGTACATAAAAAAATAGCCCAGTGGCTGATGGACAGCGCGCTAGATTTCTGTGAGGCGGTCCACCCTTCGATTCCCAGCGGGGTCAAAAATGAAACTGTAGGTTTCCAAAGCCAAACGTCTCAATTTCTATAGGTGCAAGGAAAAAGAAAGCTCAGGCAGGCCAAATAAAAGAGGTACAGTGCTGGAAATACGTTATTCTGTCACATGTCTCCCTTACCCCCAGACCCAGATAATAAATAAATGAGTGGTGCTAAAACAGCACGTACTTTCTCGCCTTTAGTAATAGTCATGTATTACTATTGTACCACAGTTTTTCTCTGAATTAACACATCTCAGTTATCATTTCTTGTAAAACTCATTTGAAATCGTAGAACATCAGGTGCAAAAATTAAACAGTTTCAAGCGATAGAATTTTTTACACAAAGCTTTAAACGAAAATACATTTCTGGCATTGAATCATTGTATAAGGTATGTAGTGTATTCACAAACATATCCGACGAGTTTCTTAGCCTTATTATTTTCCACGTAAGCAGTATGCGAGAAAGTAAAGTAATTAAAAGTTAAAAAGTAATACGATACTCATAGCGTTGGCAAACAAATGCAAATAGATCGAAAAATATGTAATAGTAATTATTAAAAACTGTAGTATTGTAATATTCTCCAAATATATAAAATTATTAGTTTATATTAACGCAAACAAAAGGCAGCCGTCATTATCGTCTTCTGTCATCAGTGCGGCGTTATAACAATGGATTACACCAAGCAACAATAACCGCTAATTCGTATAGTATACACATTGTGCCAAATAACATTATTGATACCCCTAGCAAGAAAGTAAAAATGGATAGAAAAATATAGTAATTACATATATTTTTAAATTTATCAAAATTACTCGGTTTTTACATGCATTACTCTTCATTCCCACATCTTATTAAGAAAAGCAAAATCATGTATTCGTTTTCACATTTAACACAATGAAAGAACGCAATTTAAAATTAAATAATATAAATACAATAAATAATAATAAAATGAAATATGAAATAATATAAAAATTCTCACTTATACTTGAGTTTTTCTAACGTGGCATATGAGGGTAGTATCTCCAAGATTGAATTCGGTACGACTTTCTGCGTCTTTCTTGATCCTGCCGCAAGATGTCGCATGATCAAGACCGTATCAAACAGTGCTGCAGATCAAGCGACTCAAGAAGCAGGACTGAGAATGTGTTAAAAAAGTCGTGCCGAATTCAATCTTGGAGATACTACCCACAGATGCCACGTTAGAGAAACCCAAGTATAGGTAGCATCCAACTGCATAACAACACTATTCAATTTACGTTCACGAAGCGCAGTAAATTGGGAGCGGGCGATTGTTTGTTGGCCAAATTACAAAACAAAATACTCATATTTTCAAAAATTTCAACTTGACTTTATTTGAAGATCCTTTTTCGATGAGCACATTCACTAAGAAAAATGTATCTTGACAATTGTAGTCGTAGGAAGACATTTTTTTGATTTTTTTCAATTTTCGAAAAATCAGTCATTTTGATAAAACTGAGACCTGCATCATTCTCTTAAGCGTCCTTTATGCTACCAATTATCTAAATTTAACAAAAAAATGTATCTTTTTGAAGAAAAAATGTTTTAAAGAAAATAAAAATTAACACTGACAAAAGTTTGCAAAAAGTACTAATTGTTTTGAAAAATTGCACATGTCATTATTTATAGATCTGCTTTTTCATGAACACAGTTCATTAAGAACAAAATGTTTATCGTTATAATTGTAGTTGTAGGAAGACGCCGAAAAAACTTTTTCATTTTCTCAATTTTCGAAGAAACAGGGTTTTCAACGATCAGTCCCCAGTCTAGTTCGAGCCGCCGAGGCGAGCACATCGTGGCCGAGGTAGCTCTTATCGCAAACTGACTTTGCCTACGGGCGATAAGCGAACGTTGTACGTAAACTACAAGTTCAAAAGTAACATAGTGCCGTTATACAGTCTAAAACCAACTATTGTTTTCTCTCAAACAGTGAAGTGAACAAAACGCTTGTGAGTGAATGTTAACAAATAGTGGCCCCACAACGGGCAATTAATAAAAGATGTCACAGACGTCTTAAACGACACAGATTCACATTTGGTGAGCCACAATGAGGAAATAAAGGAAGATGAAGAACCAACGCATACGCAACAAATTCAACACTTGCAAATGCAACTGCAAGTACAGCAACAACAAATGCAACAGATGGAACATCACTACCGACAACAAATTCAGCAATTACAACTCGTGCTCTCACCTCAACTGCAACAGCCGCAAACCCAGCAATGGCAGCCTGCACAAGAACAACAGGTAATGCAACAGCTGCCTTCACAACCGCCAGTTCAAGTTCAACTAATGAGAACTATGCCTCAAGACCTGCTACATTCCCAAAAACAACAACCCTAGCAGCAATCCGAAGCAACAACTTCCTATGCAACCACCATTCATCCGGACAGTAATAACTTGACAAATAATGTAAGTACTTCTCAAACTACAAATCCAGAAGATTCTTTTCTGCCCAGTGCTTCCCATTCAAATAAAAATTATTCTACATCTTTTTCAACTTACCATAACGATAGGAAAAGACCAAGATCTAATGATAATATAAATTACTCAGTTCCAAATGAAAATCGATTTGAAGTTTTAGGTGAAGTAAATGATAATGAACATAATGAACAACAGAAACAATGAACCAAGTATTAAAATTCCTCCTATAGTGATTCATAATTATAAAAATTTGCATGTGTTATTAAATGATATAAAAGAAGTGGTTAAAAATGATTTCTCCGTCAAAATAATAAGTGATAAGATTAAAGTTAACCTTAACACAATAGAAGACTTTAGAATCTTAAAATATTTCTGTGCAACAAATAAAATTGAATTTCATTCATTCAGAGATCCTTACAGTAAGGCATTTAATTGCGTTTTCAAGAATATCCATGTTATATACAGTGAAACAGAATTTTTTTAATGAACTTTCAAAAGCTTACCCAGTGAAAAAGGTGTCAAGACTTTACGGCAAAAATCGTGAACCATTAACAATATGTGCAATAGAACTCGAAAACAATGTAAAAGGTAGAAGTATTCTTAGTTTAAATAGATTTATTTACAGTGTTGTAAAAGTACTACCAAGATCAAATAATAACAAACCAATACAATGTAAAAATTGCCAGAGATTTAACCACACACAAGCTAACTGCGGGCTTCGTCCGAGATGCGTAAGATGTAAAGGGGATCATCATTACTCAAAATGTAACATCCCAAAAAACAGCATAACCCCTGTATGTGTTAACTGTGGTCAAACTCACACAGCTAATTAGAGAGGATGTGAATACTATAAAAATATCTTAAAAAACAAATTTAATAATTACAAAAGTAAAATTCCAACCGCCATTTATAGCCAAAATTTACAACAAACAACCTTTGAATATCAAAATAGCCAATTCCTCCCAATGAGACAAAACCCACCAACCTCACCTCTAAATCCATTGAGTAATAGAAGGGCCCCTAAAAACTTAAAGTATAATTCTCAAAACTCAACCTCAACTTTCAATGCCTAACAGTTGGTTTAAAAGAAACTTAATGCGTAACTCTCCAAACTCAACCTCTCCTCAAAATCAAATGAATAATAGTTGGTTTCCTAATAATCCAATGCATAACTTGCAAAATTATCTTCAGACAACAAACAACTTACCACAATACATAACACAAATTATTACCAACACTGTAAATCAAATCTTAAATATAATGCTGTCACAAATTCAAACACTTATTCAAAAATCTATTAATAATGGATTTAAACCATAAATCCCAGCTACTTAACATTTTAAATTGGAATGCAAATGGAATTAAGAGGCAAGAAAACCAACTTCGTTACTTCTTAACTTATTACAATATCAAAGTAGCCTGTATAAATGAAACACATTTACAACCGCACATTAAATCTTCAGTACCTGGCTACTGCACATATAGAAACGACAGATTATCTACAATTGCATCAGGAGGAGTGTTAATCTTAATACATAATGAAATAAACATGAATATATTAACAGTTCTACTAATCAAAATTGAGAGACCATTGCTATCAAAACAAATGTTAACAAACAAAATATATAAATAGTAGCAGCTTATAAACCGTCTAATAAATTATTCCCACGTCAAATATATGAAGCATTATTTACTTATAACTGTCAAATTATGATCATAGTAGATCTAAACAGTAAAAATAAAATTTGGGGATGTAATGTCACCACCCAGCAAGGAAGAAACTTGGCCAATCTGGCAGACCAATTAAAATTTAAAATTTCAGCTCCATATGAACTAACACACTATCCATACAATCCAAATTCAATTCCAGATATACTGGACATAATAATCACAAAAAAATTTAATTTACCAATTTTCCAAACAGTAATACCGGAATTAGATTCAGACCGGTATTAGACCGGAATTAGATTCAGATCCGGTAATAATCACCTTTCAACCTATTGACCTATCTGATTATTATTCTCCGCTTCCTACTAAGATTAGTTGGTATAAATTTAAAGAATCGATTAATGTAAATTACAAATACCCAATTTCACTTAAATCAAAAAATGACATTGACCTGGAAATACACAATTTAACAAATCACATTAATTTAACCATCAAAAAAGTTTCTACATTTATACCTCTATCCTTCAATTCTTCATTAACAATACCTAGCAATATTAAAAATTTAATAAAAAGTAAACACAATTTAAGGAGATACTGGCAAACAAATCGTAGACCTGATATCAAAAGGAAAATTAATAAACTATCCAGAATTATCAAAGCTCGACTAGATCAATTAAGATACGATAATTTCAGGGACTTCATAAAACAAATTCACCCTTCATCTCGGCACTTATGGACCACAATCAAAAGACTTAAAAACCAAAAACCAAGTATTCCACAACTCACATATGGGTCGACAACAGCAAACACAGATAATGAAAAATCCAACTTAATAGCAAACCATTTCGAAAACTCATTTACTAATAACCCAGTTGTTAATCAGAATTTCAAAGAGGAAATAGAAAATATTATTAATCTTCAGACTCCTGCCCAAACAAGAATAAAATGAATTTCGCCTTCAGAAGTAAAACACGAATTTAGAAAAACCAAAACCATAAAAGCCTCAGGATACGATCACATCTCAAACAAAGCTCTCAAGGAATTAAGTATGAATGTTATTGCTGGAATAACTGCGATTTACAACGCGGCATTAGGAATAGGCTACTTCCCAAAAGCTTGGAAAATCGCCACAATTTTACTCTTTTGCAAACCCAACAAAAATCCTAAGAATCCAGAAAACTACAGACCAATAAGTCTGCTCCCAGCTCTCACAAAACTGTTTGAAAAACTAATTCTAAAAATACTTCAAGAATTTTTAACAGAAAATAATATAGTTCCTCCATCACAATTTGGTTTTCGACAAAATTATTCTACCACCCATCAACTAAGAATTACTGAATTCATAGCCAATAGTTTCCATAAAAATCAATACACTGCAGCTATCTTCATAGTCATCTCAAAAGCTTTCGACAGAGTATGGCATCATGGCTTATTATACAAATTAAAACAAAAAGACACCCCGGACTACCTTTTCAACATAATCAAAAGTTTCCTCAATGACAGAGAATTCAGGGTTAAAGTAAACCTTGCCAACTCAAACCTTTACAAAATTTCAACAGGAATACCGCAAGGCTCGCCACTATCGCCAACCCTATTTAACATCTTCATATCAGATATACCATTTGTAATTAACTCTCAAATAGCCCTTTATGCCGACGATACCGCACTTTTTGCCAAACATAATGTCCTACAAACAGCCATCAATTACCTTCAGGATGATCTTAACCTATTCACAGACTGGGCAGATCAGTGGAATATCAAAATCAACCAGAGTAAAACACAAGCAAAAAAAGTTTCACTGCGACAAATGAAGCCTCACACACAACTAAAAATAAATAATATTCCTATCAAGTGGGTGGATAATTTCCAACCTATTAAATATCGAGGTGTTTTTTCTTGATACCAAACTCAAATGGAATAAACATTTGCAATCTACAATCAACGAAACTAAAGCAAAAATGGTACAACTCTATCCAATAATCAATAAAAAATCTAATCTGCATTTAGATACTGGAAAATTAATTTATACATCGATTATACGACCAACGCTTACTTATGCTTGTCCAATTTGGAGCAATACCGTCAAAACTAACCTGAACAACTTACAAATTACACAAAATAAAATCTTACGAAACATAGTAAAAGCACCATGGTTCATTTCAAACACGCGAATACACGACGAATTGCAAAGCCCGAACATAACAGACTTCATAACAAATCAAACCCAATTTTTTTTCGATCTACTTCCAACTGCAATATGTGCCAAAGATTTCAATCTAGGTCAAACCGGAGAGCTAGGTCTTCGAATAAAATCAAAATTTCCAAGAGACTGGTTTCGTCCCCCATAACTGAATATTGTGTGAATAGATCAAAATTATAATTACATTATCAAAAACCCCAAATATAATTTTTTATTATCTCTCCTTAAAATGTCTATTAAAACTGAATTTCTTAGTTATCCGACGGGAACCCGCAGTTAGGTTATAACCAAATGTTAAGGATCTGGCAAAAATTAACTCCTCTGAAAAACATGTATTGTTGAACAGATAGAAATAAACTAAAAAAAAACGATCAGTCCCACTCCATTCTTATAAACATCCATTTCGATTCGATTTTCGATTAAACTTTGTTATTGGAATAACAAAGTTGAATCGAAAACCTGGAGTGATTATTTGCAAATTTTTAAAATGTTACAGGGGCTTCATATAAGGTACCCCCAATATCGGTTTCAAATTCATAGAGCCGCTACATCAGTCAGATAGATTGGGGAATATAAATTTTCGAGAAAATCAGTAGAACGGTTTAGCCACTAGCGTTGTTCACAGACGGACAGATGGAGATAAATTTGCCGTCAATCATTTGTACGGTATCAATGACCTACAAAACATTGATTCTGGCGAAACCACCGGTTAAAGATGTTTTTTCTGTAAATTTAACAACTGGATTTATCCACTTTTTTCGTTGCCACGCCCGACAATAAGAGATTTTATGCAAAAAAAAAAACACCGCTTTTCCCCGAAGCATTACATAACTTTCTCTTCCTAAGAAGTTTCTTCTTAAGAGCGAGAAAGAAAAATCGGCACCCCACCTGGGAGCACCGCTAGTTGGAAAAGTCAGATTAATCCGAACTCAAATGCCAAATAGGGACATATAATCGTACATACGTTCAGAAAGTTTCCACCCAACACATCTTATCAAAGTCGAAGTCACGATAATTTCTTCTTTTACAATAATAAAGATGTAGATTTGAGAGTGGGAAAGATAACAAAAGAAAAATTATGAAATGGTTCAATTTGTTTTGAAAAATCACATTAATATTTTCACAATAAAATGCGAAAACAATGAATACGTGAAATTGAATGTTTTGCAACATCAATCCAGTCACTCTAAATTTACCATCACTAAAATTCTCGAGATATCCTTGAACATTCACTTTCCCAAACACCAACATTGTTCCTCTTGATTCACACCGACCAAGGTATCAAATTATGTTTGAATTCCATTAGTTACAAGAATTAATTTCCCGACCCAAACTGTTTGTCAACGCCATCCGAAGAACAGAATGCTTCCCTTGGCTTCCCGATTCCTTGCGCGCCGCTTCAATTCTCTCTGGAAGTCTGGTCTCTCTCAGCGAGGGCGTTCCCTGGCCACTTGGCCGGGAGGGTGAGATGTGAGGGTGCAGGGCCGCGGGATGCCGCCGGTGGGGACGGGGGACGGCGTGGGGCGGGGTAGGGAGAAAACGGGAAGGGGAAGTAGAGTAGTCGGGGAAGGGGTGACCGCCGTCCGAAGCGGATTGATTAGAGGCCGCAAGGGTTTCGTGGAGCATGCCGACGCCATAATCTTCCGCCGCTGGAACCGCGCACGAAGGAGTGGGGGAGGGGAGGGAAAGGGGCGGGGTGATACGACAAAAGGAGATCCGACAGAACGAACCTGAAAGAGAGAGGCATGCAACACAAAATGAAGAGAAAGGACTCACGAAAACGTGAATGAAACTGATTGAAATGAAGCCGTTGAAGTTGAAGATAATAATAGCATTAAAGGCTTCTAGGAGAGACAAATTGAAGATAAGTTAAGGCGAGAGCACAACAGATCTGAGAGTTATAAACAACATAATAACTTTGTAAGGTATAAATAGAAATATAGTACGTTACAATTTTTGATAAATCTAACTAGTCTGTAGTTGTGAGGAAATCCATACAAATGAAGATTAAAGATGTGAATTGCAAAATTTTCAGATGTAATTGGTGTAAGTAGTAAATTATCTACAGCACAAGTAGATATGGGAATAAGAATTCGACAAGAATGTACTTTTTAAAAAAAATCATAAAATAAAAATTAGACGTATATTTGCACTTTTGCAAGAAAGGGCTACGTAAGGAAATACTACTCTGCGATTCTGAAATATTTCAATAAATTAATGTTGTGAATTATCACAGTCCAGTACTGGAAATCAGTGCTCCAGCATAATCAAACTGAACAACAAAACATTTAACGAAGTTGTAACCTTCAGAGCCTTTGCTTAGCAGTAGTGCCACCCGTCCGAACACAGAAAGCGGCATATTGCCGGCACGTGAACGCGCTCTCCTGAAAGGGCGGCCTTGCGAGAAAGCGTTGCGATCCAGCCCGGTTGAGGCGCCTGGAGCCTACGACGCCAGACGCACAAGAAGGCGGCGGACGCCACGCCGGCGCGCCGCCGGATGACAACGCAGACCCCTCGTGCTCAGCCACCGCTACCGGCGCGGCGCCTGCACAGGATTCCTTGTCTGATGAGGCTTGTCCCTGCACAAAGGCGAGGGCGGTTGGCCGAAGATGGATCGCGCCCACGTACCCGCACGTTCGCTGCCTTTCTGCCGGAGCAGCGGCACAGAGCGGCAGGATTGGCGGGGTTGCGTGTGGGGTTGGGTGCGGAGTTGGGTGCGGAGTTGCGAGCAGGGCTGCGTGCAGGGTTGCGTGCGGAGTTGCGTGCGCGGTTGCGTGCGCGGTTGCGTGCGGGATTGCGTGCGGGATTGCGTGAAGGGTTGCGTGCGGGATTGCGTGAGGGGTTACGCGAGGGGTTGCGTGCGGGGTTGCGTGCGGGGTTGCGTGCGGAGGGGTTGCGAGGGGTTGCGTGCGCGGTTGCGTGCGGGATTGCGTGCGGGATTGCGTGAAGGGTTGCGTGCGGGATTGCGTGAGGGGTTACGCGAGGGGTTGCGTGCACGGTTGCGTGCGGGATTGCGTGCGGGATTGCGTGAAGGGTTGCGTGCGGGATTGCGTGAGGGGTTACGCGAGGGGTTGCGTGCGCGGTTGCGTGCGGGATTGCGTGCGGGATTGCGTGAAGGGTTGCGTGCGGGATTGCGTGAGGGGTTACGCGACGGGTTGCGTGTGCGGTTGCGTGCGGCGTTGCGTGAGGTGTTGGGGGAATTGGCGGGGTTGACGGAGTGGCCGGGGCTGGCGGGGTGGGCGAGGCGGTCGGGGTGTACGGGGTGGGCGGGGTGGGCGGGGTGGCCGGTGTTGACGGGATGGGCGAGGCGGGCGGGGTAGGTGGCGGGGCGATTGGGGCAGTGGGGGCGGTTTGGGCGGCGGAGTGTGTCAGGGAGAAGCAGTGAAGCTGCCCTCGCGCTGGTCGTGGCCGGTGGTCCAAATGGCGGTTTTAAATTTGAGGGCCTGATGCCGCCGCACCTGCTGCCGCAGGATGCAGAGTTCATCCATTTCGGATCCTCGTAGTTTTTTCCCTGTGCCCGTGCAGATTGACTATTGACTCGCACAGCCAATACATACGTTGCTGCACAACCGACGCCTAGCCGCCACTGATTATATTTCATCCACATCCGATATAAAATTATCAGCACAAGGAACTTTGTATTATCCACGATTTATGTTCAAAGAGCAGGGAAAAAAGAAAGATTGATTGGAAGTGAGTGTGATGGAAAAAAAATTGGAAAGTGGAAAAATCCGCTACCTTGTAGCCTTCATCCATAAATATAGGCAAAGAAATCACTAAACTTAGACGCAGAACTTACGCCAAGAATTTGATTTCTTTCTTAATATTGACGGATTAAAGAGAAATGATGGCTTATTAGATAAAATCCAAATATCTAGTCGTGCAAATTAAGCTAATGCCGAAATTAATACGCTTTTCCTACTAATCAAACATCAAATTCAAATATATCGTAATAATATCTAAGCTAATAATTCTCCCCACTTTAACATAATATGACAATTTAGAGCAAATTGATGAGCTTATGTCAAAAAGTAACATACTTTATTTTTGTTTCTTTCCTATATTTACTTATCAATACTATAGTTTTATGAAGCTTTTTTATTGTGATTCCAAATACGGTGTTGAAAACTTGCATTTCTCCTACGTTGAAGTGTCTGTCTCCGAAGGTCGTTGAATCCTACGTTTAACTATAGGGAGTAAAGTAAATACGTTCTCTTCGTGAATAATTGTTTCATAGAGATACGTCCCTTTGAAAATAAGCACTTCAATTATGCTTGCTCTCTCAAGGCATTACTCAGCACCAAGACGCACTAAATTATTACACCAAGATCAAAATGAACAATAAATGTTTGCATAAAGCGCTTCAAGCACCTTGGTTCAATAGCAATAGACCAATACATAACAATGTGAAGTAGTAGGCTTCCGCGGCCAGAGTCATGTGTATGATCTTGGTTATCCGGGTGACGCCGCGTTTAAGGCTGTGTTGCCAGGCAACACAGCCTTCGACGCGGCGTCACCCGGACAGCCGAGATCATACAATACATCACAAATTCTCCATAGCCAAATTCTTTTTCACTGAATTATTATGAAAGTTGCACAAACATTTTATTCAAAATATGAATTTCTACCTTGTACTATTTCTTCCAATCTCGGTAAATCATCAAATTGAGAAGAAAAGGATTCCTTCACACTTCCATAAATATGATTTTAGACCCCCGTAGATTATTCAAATATAGAACTACACATAAGTAATAAAATTTCAATATCAGAGCTCTTTATACAAAAAGACAATTCTTTTAAAACAAATAAAAATAAATGAAATTAAAACAAGTCGCCATCAGTGAAAAGTCATATTTAGCCAAAAATAAAATGAAATATCCACGGAAATAAACGAAATATCTGATAAACACGGATTACTGATCCATAAGAAAATTAATTTAGAAAAGAAAATATATTGCAACTTTTTCATAGTAAAACTTGAGCTTTAAGAAATTCTTGAATGAATTTTATCTAAATACAGTATTTGAAATGCAAAACTATTTGAGCACCTTTAACACAAAGGGCAAAAATTGTACTGCTAAAGAAAATATGCATAGTTCTGCATACAAAACTAACTGTGCTAACCAAGGATGTGACTGAATATGTCGAGACCACAAAGAGTCAGGTCAAAGACTGAATATGAATAATATTAAGAAATATGAATAATATGATATGTATGAAATATGATAATTTATGATGATACATATGATAATATGAAATATGAATAATAATTATTATTAACACTTATTAAAATTACAATACGAGCATTGTAATTTTCAATAACAAGTTTTTCAAGGGCACCAGGCTTAGAAATTAAAAACTTTTAAACAGAGAGAATCACTATTTTAAGAGATTAGATTTGGAAATATTAAATATTTACAGGACAGGTAACATTAAATACGCACTGAAATGAAGACATATCTTATTTACAAAATGTTGTTCAGATTGCTCATTATGGATGCTTTTTTCGCGATTATTACCGTTATTCTATGATTCAGTATAAATTATGGTTCGGGAAAGTGACTGAGCCGCGTTCTGCCAAAAACTAACAAACTCTTAAACTTTCTACAGGTTACTTCGTTTAATTTTTAAGAATTGACAACCATTTGCTGGGACAAGCCGATTATGCAATTTTAATGTCAATGTATAACAATTGAAATTGAAAAATTGTATATTTGTTCCATTTATAGGTCACAAAATTGAAACGCCAATTACTACTCCCACTAACGAACTCAAGTTTTCTGTATCACACTTCGAGATTGGGCACCATTGGGTACCTTGCTGACAACATAAAACTTTAAAATGTTAAATGTTATATGTTTATCTGATGACGGTTAAAGGAATTGGACCAAAACGTTAAGAGATGTGTATTTAATTTATATATTTTAATTAAAGGAACTATTGGTTTTATTTGATTTAATTACATAAACATGGTAAATGTGTTGTAAAAATTCTGAATAAAAGTATGTCAGTCAATTTTCGGTCTATCTATATTAATGATAAATAGACAAAAACTCAAAAAAGAAACAAGACAGTGTTTAACGTGTGTAGAATCCAGTAAATGAATGTCGATTTCACTCTGAAAATACGTAATCACATGCATATTTAACAATTATATACAGTCACTATAATAACTCTAGTATTAATAATTGCCAATGTTTTTATAAAGACGTCAGTGCGTCTTTGTGATGCAACCGAGCGTTCAGTAGTATAAGTGCAATAATTCGTATCCCTTGCTTTCATAAATATCAATTATATCCTCAATTCCTATTTTTCAAACATCGTTGTTTAATAGTAATGCTCCGTCAACTAAACCACATGATTAAAAACGCAATGAAAGTCGAATATTTTTATTTTATTTATTTTACGTCAAAAAACAGTTAAAAACTGTGTATGACGTGCTATGGGGAAAAGTGAATTGTGTGCATATTTTCAAAATTCTGTGATACCTACACTAAGTCATATACTACTTAAATTTTGAATTTTTGAAAGGGAGAAAAAAAAGAAAGAAAAAAAACTCCCATGTAATAAAATCTATTTTCAAGGATAAACAAGCAATAAATTTTGAATTTTCAAAGGGAGAAAAAAAACAAAAACTCCCATGTAAAAAAATCTATTTCAAAGGTAACAATAAATTTTAATTATGTTGGAGAAAAACAACAAAAAACTCCCATGTAATAAAAATCTATTTTCAAAGATAAATAAGCAATAAATTTTGGTTCTTATTACTTCCTGCCGCGACAACATGGAAACGATAATTTGAATAATTGTATTCTTAATTGAATTCTAGAAGACGCACAGAAAATGAAGCTACATTTATGTCCAGAAGCAAAACAAGGGGCCATCTCAGCATTTGCTCAATGGATCAGGGAAACTGGACGAAAAACCTGATCGAGATGGGGGCCATTGACCCGGAAGCTGTAGTACAATAGTTGTTACAGGTTGTTTATACTCATTTATACAGTCCAAATGGTAAATAATGCATTATGTATCATTTTTAAAATTAATGTTACTTTTCTTGTGATGCTCAGTATAGTCTCTAATTGTATAGAAACAGTTATGCAGCAGAAACGATTTCATTTGTGATTTAAACTTTTCTATTGAATTTAA
>BLKR01007929.1:0-29032 GCA_011170035.1 Teleogryllus occipitalis
GGAATTCATCTAAACCGGACGAATATTTATTTTTTAGTTTACCGATTATTTTGAGAATTTCATAGGAAGAAGTTTCGGAAACGAACATCGTGTCTAAAATTTTGGGTGAACTGTCTGTTTTTGAATTTTGTGCCTGAAGACCCTTAGTGAGATCGGCAGCAATTCTCGAAAAGTATTGGTTAAAGAGATTAGCCGCTGTTGCCGGATCGTTCACATTTATATCGTTATATTTTAAAACAACATTCTCTACGGGTTTTCTAGTTGATTTGGTAGTATTGTTTATTATATTCCACATTGCTTTTGTTTTATTATTTGAGTTCAAAATATCCTGATCGTTTTCATGATTTTAGCCTGCCTTATGACTTTTCGTAACAATGTTTTGTATTTTTTAAAGTAGATAAGGAAATCTTGAGATACGTCATGACGTTTAGAAATAAAGTAGAGAGTACGTTTATTTTTACACGATGTTCTAATTCCTTTTGTGATCCAAGTATTACTATTTCGTGAAATGTTTAATTTTCTCTTTTTAATAGGAAAGCATGCGTCAAAGAGAAATGAAAGCTTTGAGAAAAATAAAGTATATTTTTCATTTGTGTCCATAGCGTTATAAACTGCCTCCCATGATTCTTTCAGCAAGTAGTTTAACAAGTATTGTGCAAACTAATGGAGCGCGTCATCACAAATTATATTAGGAAGGAGTGGAGTAGAACAGGATCGATATATGACGGACAACATGGTTTCCGGGAGGGGCATTCTTGCGAGAGTCAATTATTGGCATTAGTACAAGATGTCTCTGATTCAATGGAGAGAGGTGACAGAATAGACGCAATCGTTTCAGATTCTCTATGTAGCCGCCATACTGATTCAAAACTGTCCAATTTTTCACTGGTCCATGTACGTACTACATATCATCGGTACAAGTATAGAGGTACATATTGAGGACCCCCACCCGTGATCCTTTTTGATAAATAGATGCAATGCCATACTAATAAGACGTTATAGAAAATTTAAAAATAATTTTCAAATATACAGATTTATTTCTCGCCTTAGTTATGTGATATCGGTATGGCACACACACATGTGTGTGTGTATTTCAGACATTAAATATGACTAAAAATCTTTAGCAGTGGCGCATATAACTGTTATATATCTCCCTTGTAAAAAGTTGACTGAAGGGGTTAATTTCTCACGTTCCATGCATCCAATCAGAATCGACTACAGACCCGCGTTGTAGACATTAAAATCAGTGGAACAATATTTGTCTATCTATTGTAGTACATGACTTAGTGACAAATTTCACATCTTTGAATCAGTAGGACGGCTACTTAGAGACTTCAGAACGGTATGGCATGGACATAATCGGAAATGAAAAAGAATTTTCTACCATTACAACAAAATATTAGCTTTCACCTCGTAATACACGAGAGCATTAAAAAATTACACTGTGAATTCAATATGGCATGTAGTTTGAGACGCCACGTCGGTACGGCATACAATTCCTTCACACTTTGGCCACGAACGAACAATTTACGACAAGAATTAGCTTCTCCAATGGCATCGTTTTTTTCGACACATTTAAAAAATTGTGCGGCACAACGCTGACACCTAGGGGCCGCATACTTGCGTTTCCCTGTTCCTCATCACACTGGCTAACTTCTCAAAACGTTTTAGCTTTGAGCTTATCATAGTGGTTTTCTTGCTGGCTCCCGTTCATTCTTGCGGAATAGAAATAAAATGCATCGAAAAACGAGCTACAAATTTTGGTTCTTATTACTTATCGAATAACTCACTTACTTATCGATAAACTCACTACCGGGAGAACATGGAGAACGATTATATTTTGAAGATTTTGAAAAACAATCGAGATGTAAATACTTGAAAACTGAATAGGTTTAAGTATTTAATACGGTTCATGATGCAAATATAAGACAAATTTAATATTACTGTTGTCCTTGTTCTCACACTTAAATGGTGTTTTCCTAGTGAAACTTTGCAGGACGATTAAATTTTCTTTAGAGTTCATGATATGTGTCTTTTCGGTTGGTTCGTTGGTCGTTTTGTTGATTAGTGTCCCGTGTAGTGCATGTTTTGTTCCTCGAGGCGTGGCGACATTCTTCCTCCCCCCCACTAGATGGTGAGATCCCGTGCCGACTACAGATGGCTAGCGACGTTTTCCCCAACCAGGTATCTCCCATCAGCTGGGCATCGCCCCAGCCGGGACAAACTTTAGAGCTTAGGCTCCCGACCGGTCTCCTGGCAGTGTTTTCTTTACAGTTTCCTGTGTGCAGATTCCACACATAGTAAGTTAAGTTTAGAAAACTTGTTAGGAGTAGGTTGTACCTATTTAACGTACCGGCTCACATGAGGAAAACCGCGTCGATGAGCTGCACTGAAATGAAATTACCTTCATTTCAGGTAACAAGACACTGGTCGAGAGAAACGTGCTGCCATCCGTTAAGAGACGATTTTTAAACCCAAAATAATCTATTCAGAATTTCCGACGTCTGCCGTAATCATTAGCTGCATTAACCAAATAAAAGATGGACAATTTCTCCTGACGTGGCTTAACATTTCAATTTATTATATCTATCGTCAAATGAAAATTAACTTTAATCTAGTGGTGCTACAGCAGCAAGTACTTTCTCGCATTATTTTCACGGGTATGTAATGTTTTAATACATGTTAATAAATGTTATAAACACATGTCTATTTTTTGAAAAAGTAAAATATTACGTCAAAATAACTTTGATATCATGTTATTCAGTGCATTTAGCTCTATCCAAAAATTTTAAAGAAACTATTTGAAGCCGTGTTCGAGAAAGACTTTTAATAATTGCTTTTATTTCACTCAAAATTAAGTGATAATTAGGCATATTTTGGAAAACTACAACAAAAATTATTTTACAGATTTAATTTTGCAGAATAGCCGCCCGAAATATGCCATAATATTCTGGGGAAATATATCTTATAGTTCCCAGACTTTTAGATTTAAAAAATACGAATCATGAGCAAATCCCATCCACGTGATTCATGTAAGCCTCTGTTTATTAATGTAGGAATTTTACCATTACCTTATCTGTTGATTTAAAAATCAGTGGTTTTGGCAAAAATGACTTGAGGCGGAAATATATTTTCAGGCAACTCCGATGTCTATTACCATAACACTCGACGTAGAAATCATATTCATCAGGTAACAGTATCAACAGCTCATTACAAAAAATGCACATACAATACATGTGCATTATTTTACAACACTTTGTCAGACGACATTAAACGATTAAATTCTATAGAAAAGTTTAAATCCCAAGTAAAATCTTTTCTGCTGCATAACTGTTTCTGTACAATTAGAGACTATACTGAAAATCAAAAGGAATGTAACATTAATTTATACAGTGATATTTACTGTATTATTTACCATTTGGAGTGTATAATTCTAAACAATCTCTAACAAGTATTGTACCGCAGCTTCTGGGTCAATGACCCCCATCTCGATCACGTTTTTTGTCTAGTTTCCCTGATCCTTTGAGCAAATTCTGATATAGTCCATTGTTTTGCTTCTGGACATAAATGTAACTTCATTATCAGTGCACGTTTTCTACATTTCATTAGGAAATATTGCTATTCAAATTATATAGTGTTGTGTATTATTTTTTCAAGAAGGACATGATGAGGGATAAGAGTTCTGTATATCTGATTTCCCCTTGAAGGTATATTTTATTACATCAGAGCGAATATTTTGTTAACAATCCATACAAAAAACGCTCAATTACTTTCTGTATTCAAAATTCAAGTAGTATATGGCATAGGGTAGAGAATTATGAAAACGTTCACAGAATGCACCTCTAGCTCGTCACACACAGATTTTACTTGTTTTTGACGTAAAATAAATAAAATTAAATAAAAATATAAAGTACTCATATTATATATATATATATATATATATATATATATATATATATATATATATATATATATATATAATTAAAATAGGATCTCTTATCTTCAATATTGTAGTTGTAGGAAGACGACGAAGAGGAAAATAACCGAACTATAGAGAAGCTGAGTGAGTACAAAACATTCAGTTGTCTTGTAGTGAAGTTGTAGGTGTTTATTCCAAATGTAAGATGTTTTAGTTGGAAGAACTTGTCACAAATTATGTTTCAGTAGAGCAGTCGACTACTTTTTTATGGGCGAAAGTTACTTAAAAATCTAAAATCGGTAGTAATTTACCTTTTTTGGTTGTCGATTATTTTTAGGTGTCTATTACCAAAAAATAAAAGTGAGAAACTACATTTTTTAATTGTCGAATCATCAGGCGAGTAAAATTATAGCCAACTTACATTTAGCAAACTGAAGGAACAATGTTAACGTACACGATGGAATTAATGCAAAAATCCATGTTTAGTGGGTCCTTGATACCAGAAAATTCGACTGATGGCAAAACACCTGTCCATTCGCTAGGGCGTAAAGCGTTCAACCGATTTTCTCCGATCGATCTGAAAAATTTTAGGCTTTGGGAATTTTAAACATATATTTTGATTTTTGAGTGTTCTTGAAATCTCAAAACCATTTTCAAAATTTTCTCAAAAATGGCTCCAAATTTTTTTATGAAACTTTGTCCTCGGATAGCGTGAACGACGCTGAAGAGAATGGTTCAGGTCTCTTGTTCGTTGAAATACCACATTTTTTGAAAATTGCAAAAGTGCCTATTTAGGAAACTTCCTACAACTATGGTAGTGAATTAGAAAATGTGAAATGTGAAAAATGTCTAAAGCCATAGTTATTCCTAAGAATCCAAATGACTAAATATTTCGCTATTATCCCATGTGTGTGTTGTCAATATTTGGAAAATTTCTAGAAAAAATCATTTTGAAGAGACGGGACGAAGAAAATGGAAATTTCGCGTCAAAACGCGAGAAAACCACGTCAAAGTTTTTCTTTAAATTTTTCACAGATAGAATAAGGGATGCTTAAAAATGGGGGGAGGGGACGTTTTCGTTGAACTCCCTGAATTTTCAAAAATTGCAAATTTAGAAATAATGCGAGAATGTATGTGCTGTTTTCTATCGCTCTTATCCAGCCGACAGCCGGATATCCTTTACGTCTTGAAGGGACGCATATTCGACCATACCCTAGATACAAACACACTGGCGGGCTCCTCTGATCTGGGGTCAGCAAAACGAGGCCCTGCTCGATAACACATACATGAGAGGTAAAAGACAAACAACCATGCCCAAGGCGGTTCTCGAACCCACGACCATTCAAACCAATGAGCTGAGTTGGTACACGCTCTCCTCCACCTCAGCCATCCATGTCGTCTTTGCTATAATTACACACTCAATTCTAATTAGATTACTTATCTACTTCTCTATTTATCTAGTTCATGTGAATAAATACTATTCAAAAATATAACAGCTACTTTCGAATTTTAATACGTGCAATACAATTTTTCTTCCACATCTTTCCCACTCGAAATTTGAAACAATTATAAAATTCAATGGTTGCACAGTAGGGTTCACAACTATTTATTGCACCTTTTTTTCTTTTTTCTGTAGGGATTTCAGTCAGTTTTGTTTCTTCATATTCACAAATACTCATTTCCGGCTTACATGTACTACAGCAACCTATTTTCCGGACAAGTAGCAAATTTCGCCACGTAATATTGCTTCAAGCATTGCTTCTTTGGTCTACATCACCCACTGCCCCAACCTCGCCAACCCCGGCCAGGGGCGGGTCGACCCGCTCCAGTTTCCACAGAGAAACTCCACTCCCGCCCCCTGCCGTCCCGCCCCCTGCCGTCCCGCCCCCTGCCGTCGCTCGGGGCACCGTGGCGTGCTTGTTAATGCTACATTGTGGATTCAGATTTACGACCTATCACGAAACAGATTCACGGCCTTCGAAAACATCAGAAACAATCAAAACGCTCAGGCCATAGTGTGCAGATAGGAGCCCGACCTACGTAAAAGTAGGCCTACGTCGGTCGATAATGACATTTTAAGAGCTTCTTTTGTTTCGTTTTCGCCGAAAAATTAACGTTGGGGCTTATGTAAAAGTCTGAGGCGGCGCGCAGCCCCAGATATCTGTGTCGACCGCGTCCTAGGTCGGGTGAGCTGTCGGGCCGAACGTGCCTATTACACAGTTTTGATGGATGAACGTGCAGAACGTAATTTGCGAGTGGGGCTCGGGCTGTGGGGATGCGAAGGGCGTCAGACGTGCAGGGTGGGTGCTGAAGCAACGCACAGTGATCCGAATTGCGAAATACGCGGACAAAGATATATTTCTTCCGTAAAATGAAATTTGCAACTTGTGTCCTGATTTTGGTGGATTTTGGACACAGCTAAATACGTAGATAGGTTGAAACTGACCACTGCCTTGATAATTCCTCCAATTAAATGTCTATGGTTTCCTCCCATTAATTTTGGGAAATTCTGAACTAGTGCCTTAATAGGGCTCGTGCAATTCGTATTCGTTGCTTGCCCACCACTAAAGTGCAGTATAAAAGTGCCCCAGAATGAAGTACAGTATAATAGTACTGTGTAATAGAATTCTCTAAGTGTTAATCTGAAGTTACGCAGACATAGTTGGCGGAAGTTTGAAACGCCCCATTTACGAACGTTCCTTAGCCTTTACAATTTTTATGATTACTATAATACAGGTTTAATGATAAACATATAACGCATTCATACAGTTTGAAGAGTCGGAAAACGTAGATACGATGTTTCTCCTAGCAGGCATGTCTTTAAAAAAATTTAGAAAAAATATGAGAGTAATAAAAATTGTAAATGTAAAAAATGTAGTTACAAAGTAATAAGAACTAACTAGAAGAAATTGCAATTTTATTTCATAAAGAGTTACTGAGAAATAAGATATCACCAACAATTGAATTGTACGACCGTTCGACTTACATATCCCATTTTTGCGGTCACCTAATCTAATAATGGACAAATGATAATAAAATGTTATACCAAGCATGTTACTCTCATGCGCGTTTGAAACACGTACATCCAAATTTTAAACATATGAATTTTGCCCGCATTTGGTCTTTCCAACCACCGTGCCATGGGATAGATCTGGCGCCGGCAGCGGCGACGGCGGGGCGGCAGCGGCGGGGCGATGGCGGCGGCGGCACGGGGAGGATTTTGCCTGCGCGTCACCCCCGCCGCGCGACCTCATCTGCCGCCCGAGGGATGTCCAAAGCTCCCGGCCGCGTGTGGCCAGCCCTGGGATTGACCGCCGCCCGCCCCTTCAGACTGTCCGCTGCCGCTTCTCCAAAGACTCAGGAATGTGTTGTGGCTGTCGTGCGCGACACAGAAATGCCCAGAATCTTTCCTTCCCGTTGGGCAGTACGACCCCAATTATCCGAATTCAACAGCGATTGGATCGATTCACATATGCGGAAATTTGGATGAATGGGTAGCGCTCAGTAATCAAGTAAAACACTTTAATTCATGAAATTAAAGTAAGCGAACATAAGGCACAGAAATATGTAAGTACTGTCAGTTTTACTAAACTAGTGATGCTAAAACAGCTCATACAATCTCGCAGATACTTTCGCGCAAAATTATGTGAAAAGTACTCGAATTTTCAATAAATTGCACATGACCTTACTTCAAAATCTATCTTTAAGAAACATATTTCATTAAGGGAAAATATCTCGAAAAATTTTCGAAAAATCGGAGTTTTCTGCGAAAATGAGACCTGCACCGTTCCCTTCAACGTCCTTCACACTATCCAACAAAAAGTTTAATAAAAAACGATGGAGCCATTTCATTTAAAATTTTGAAAATATCCCAAGGTCTTCATGTAAAGTATCCCAAAGATTGAAATATCCGTTTCAAATTCAAGGAGCCGCGACACCAGCCAAATCGATCGGGGAAAATCGATTTTATGAATATTTGTGTTAGATGGTGAAAGGAACGTAGTGGAATTTGCGTGGTCAGACGGGAGAGCGGGCCTTAAGGCCCGAGTCTCACCACGTAAAATAAGGCATGAACTAAATAACTAAAAACGCTTTAATAAGGTTGATTATTCACTTCTCCCTTCCATGACACTGTCAACGTCCACAATACGTTTCCTAAACGTGTAATCACTAGTTTTACAAAGGCTTACAGCTAAGAAGGAAAATGTAGTTATAAGCTGGAACTAACAAAGCCTGTGGGAACAATGCCCCTCGTCCGAGTTGCAGCCTCCAGGCGTGCTCGTAAACAAAAGCGCTGAGATCGCTGCCCGCGTAAGTCGCTTCTCGTGTCGCGTGCTGCTCCGGTGCGTGTGGAGAACGAGCTGCTCCTGCGCGAAGCCGTGGCCCGGCACCTCCGGAAAGTTACAGTCGCAAAGTTTTCAAAAATTATTGAAACTAGGCTCAAAATCTGTCCCTTTTTTGTCGCTAATTTGTTACGCAAAAAAAATTTGTCGCTCTTCATTTGACCCTGGTATTAAGATTCGGCTAACTTGATATCAAGTTAGCATCGCAAACGCAAGAAAACCAACTAATTACAGACATAAATAAAAAATAACAACATAGGAATTTGTCGCTTTTTTGTCGCTCCAGACTTTACAAAAAACCAATTTTGTCGCTCTTCAAAATAATACCAGAAATGCAATTTTTCGTAAACCCGGTGCGAAAGTCGTGTCAAGTTAGCATCTCAAACGCAAGAAAACCAAAAAATTACAGTCATAAATAAAAAATAACACCGTAGGAATTGGTCGCTTGTTTGTTGCTCAAGAGTTCCCCAAAAATTTGTTTCTTTTCTATAAATACCGGTTTTCTATAAATACCAATATATGTAATATACTTCGCCTTACGCGTTTTACAATGAGGTTTCATGAACTGTGGGCCCTTGCTACCGTATTTAGTTAATGGGGATAATTGAAATGCATATAATGACATAAGTGTCATATAAACGTACTTTTTAATATTTCAGAACTTATCGGTCTTTATAATATCTAACAGTAAAATTTCGCATTTCCGGTATTTATAGAAAAGAAACAAATTTTGGGGGAACTCTTGAGCAACAAACAAGCGACCAATTCCTATGGTGTTATTTTTTATTTATGACTGTAATTTTATGGTTTTCTTGCGTTTGCGATGCTAACTTGATATCAACTTAGCCGAATCTTAATTCCAGGGTCAAATGAAGAGCGACATTTTTTTGCGTAACAAATTAGCGACAAAAGAGCGACAAATTTTGAGCCTAGTTTCAATAATTTTTGAAAACTTTGCGATTCTAACTTTACGGAGGTTGTCCCGGCGACGAGTTGCCAGCGAGGACGTGCATCGTGCAATTCGGAGGGCTGTGCACGAAAATATACATGACACTGCCTAAATTCAAATAGCACGCTACGATGGCACTGCATCTGGGAAGGGAGAACCTCCAGCAAGAACACCACTTGACGGCGGCAAGGCGTGAAGCTTGTTCTTCGCAGGGAAGCTAGCACACGATAAGTGCGAACACGTCAGTGTTGTAAGTTGTAAACAGCGTTTCGTCCTTACGGACTCATCAGATATGCTTTCAGCATAGCAAAGCAAATTTTTCAACTATGGTCAAACTCAACAGTTTGTTAACATCCCGCCTGCAAAAAGTCGATTTTAACTTAGAGTATAGACTGCAGATTCTTGCTAATATCATGTGGTCTCGAAAAAATTGTTTTTGTGAAGACCGGTAAGGAACAGATAAAAGTAGGAACTTCTGTAATATTAAGAGTACTTCGGCGTACAGTAAAAAGACAATGATAACAATTTCAAATTTATTTTAAAACAATAAAATAGAAATGCATCACTTTTGAAATATAAACATGTAAAGGACTGGATAGGTATTTTTTTCTATTAGATAAAGAACTCGTAAGATTAACTCGAAGCGCAGATACACGGTAATAGAATGCAAAAGTCGTTTTAACATGTTCAAATAAGACATACAATGCGTCTTGTGCATCACACTGCATAAGAAAGAGCCATGTTGGCGAATCCACTTGTATATGCACGCGGCCGCGCCGCGCCAGGCCGGCTTGACGCCTGAGTCACCGGCTGGGGTAATTCAGTCACGCCCTCGCCGAGCGGCCGGCCGACCGACAGGCCTGAGGCCCGCGCCCCCCTCCGCGCGAGGAATCTGCATGCAGATGGGCCCCTGGTCCCCCGGCCACCCCCCTCTTCTTCCTCCCCCTCGCGCGCTCCGGCCGGCGCCCGAGGCACGACCGGACGAGAACACTGACGGAGCGCGTCGCCCGAAATCCGACCTTTCTTCTCCCCTGCCCAAGCTCTGAGGAGGAAGTAATTTATTCGGTAAATAGGGCGTCGAACCTTAAGTTGCTGTCTTGCAGTTTTAGCAACTGCAGAGGGAAACTACCTTCAATTTATACTTACTAAAACGAGTTAACTGCTAGCTTCAATATTATTGTTTAATTAATTTGCCATTCTTAAATGAACATTAAAATGTTTTTCAAAGTTAGGCATTGTTCATTGATTATTTTATATTCAGTTCTCTTAAATATCTTTTTTTATTTACACAACATTCTTACTGCATTTATATTAGTGTAAGTAAGCAATTCATTCAACGTATTCACTCCAATCCAACCGTGTTGTGGTATGTGTGATACCTTGTGTGAGAAAAAAATCAAACAAAAACAACAAAATATAAAAGCATCTGACGTGATAGTAATGTTAAAAATGAAGCCAGAATGTAAGTTGCCTGCCAAAGTATCGGCACTTGATGTAAACAATTTAGTTGTAAATAGTACGATATAAGCCCACTTGTCTGTCCCTCAAGCTTTTTGAGCCCAACCAACACATATAGATTTATAGGCATGTGTACCTACAGCTCCGGTATTTGAAACAAATGGCCTCTTCAAAAGGGATCCTGTTTGGGGGACCCCTCTCTCACTCAGAAAAAATTCCAACCACTGTGTATTTCGCGAGTATTAACTTCAACTACCAACCTAAAAGGATGTAAATACATAGTATAAAGTGGCGTTTTTTAAAATAAAAATCCGTCAAAACAATGGAACATAGTGTTACAGGAATAAAACTTACATGATGTGGAGTACGTAGAAGTTCAAGTCTTTCTGTAAGAAGAAAGAAATCCTTTTTTAATCATAGTTTTTCAACATGAAAACGCAAAGGCGAATATTGATACATTAGCAAATAATAAAATAAGTCGTGACAAATCTGTAAAACCGTTTGTCGGAAAATTTGATGCCTCTGACACACAGTCGAGAAGATGAAAGGTAGATATCTCTGAACCAATCTTACCGTATCGTTCCCTTTCCGAATCAGAACAGTCTAAGAATATTGATCTTCTCGGGAATTAACTGATTCGCAGCCCATGTATTACTTTCTCTCCCACTACGTACGTAGTAAAAAGAAATTTTTGTGGTGGTGAGGCAAAAATCGGAGATTTTCGACAGAAAAACTAATTGTGGGGCCCTAGTAACAAAAACGTGGATACATCTTGCTCTTATGTGGAGAAAATGGCTTCCTCTAATAAGGTGTACAGTCAGAATTACGTTTTGTGAGTCCTTGACATGGAAAAATCGAAACGACATTACACTCTATACACTCTCTACATTCTTATTTCTATACACTCAAAAGTCTTTACATTTATGAACATTCTTCGAACTGAAGAAAATTCAATTTGGCTTCGCTCACCGTAACATCTTACTCACATGTTTTCTCGCCAATGAAACGTCAAATGCTTTCAATTGATTGATTACTACTCGCGCAATGAAATAATGAACAAATGACGTTTTAGAAGAATTCTGCAATTGGCCAGATGTTGCCCGGTGGCAGAATGAAAGCGTTCATTCTTTTATTTTTATGATTTTATTAACGTGTAGTTTATAGTATAAAACCGGTTAATAATAGAAAGCGATGAAACATATGGGGTCCACTACCTTTCATTTAAAACGAAAAGTACGAAATTTGGATGGATAGAAAGCCGAACTTCTTTTTGAATGAAAACACTTAGATTTTAAATTGGAATAGTTTTGAAAGTTTCTAAGCATCAGAGGTTTCAGTCGAGCTCGTAATTATACTATAATTCTAAATCGTCTCTCGAGCAAAAATGAAAGAAAAAATTTTCAGTCATTTTTCAGAAAATTTTGAAAATCTCATAGACCCTTCTTGTAAAGTATCTCCCAAAATTAAAATATCATAATGTATCCGGAACGGCCCAACTAGATCTGACTCCTGGCATATTTACTAAGTTTCAGCTCAGAAGCTTCTAAAATTCGCTTTGGGGGGTAAAAAAATTCGCTTTGTGTATGTGTGTGTGGGTGTAAAACGGTTTCCTTATAACATGTGATGTTCATTAACTCTCATTTTGAAATTATACGTGTATGATTCCTAAATGTGATGTGAGTTCTCTTCGGTTTCCTTTGCATCTCAAGAGTACCAGATGATGAGGCGACACCGCGTCGCCAAACGTTGTAGGTACATCACCAGGTTCAATAAAAAACATAATTTAAGATCATGAATTACTTTAAATTAAATTAATTTATTTAAAAAGTTTAGTCTGTCAAAATAAAAGAAGTGTAATAAATAAATCTGATTTTACAAAATTTCGTGCATTTCCTTTCCGTGTGTACCAGTCTTGATCATCTTTGGCTCTAGTAGACCTTACCCCTGACATGTGTGCAAAGTTACAGGTTGAAAGAACCGTAAAAACGAATTTTATTACCGAAAATTCGAGATCGTATTGTTATGGACCAATACTTTCAATAATAATTTCGGCAACACAGCACAATATATTTTAAATCTCGTAATGTATTCCAACACTAGTTCATTTAGTTACCATACAAAACTTAAGATTTGAAATCGTTTACATGAATAGCTATGACAAAAGAGCTGGTATCACATTTTACTTGTCAAATAAAGGTATAAAAAATAAAATCTAAAACCTCGGCATTAAAAACGCATGACATGAATTGTGTAAGTTCATTGAATTGTAAGAATTGTATATCGAACCTCAAAGAAATCTTTAGGTTTTATTTACAACTATTAATCGATCACCATCTAAAATAGGATAAACATATTGCAAGAAGATATACAAAATTTCGTAGAACTCTCCGTAAATTTGTTATTCTTATATATATATATATATATATATATATATATATATATATATATATATATATTTCTTAAACTATCCTGGGTTTAGTTTTCTTGACACTGGTCCAATCTGTAATACAAAACGTAGCTAGGGTGCCATATATATCTCAAATCTTTGGAATTACTACAAAAACGGATTATCTTTCTCGCATTTTTACTCTACCACTTACGCAGTAGAGAGAAACTTATGTAATGCTGTAGGAAAACACGGGAAATTTCGGCAGATAAACTCTTAGTACAGGGCCCTAACGAAAAAGTGAATGACAACTTTCCGTCTGTAAACAACGCTAGCGTCAAAACCGTTCAGCGGTTTTCTCCAAAATTGAGGTTCCACAATCGATCTGACTGATGTCGCGGTCCCTTAAATTTGAAACCGTATTTTGGCGGTATTTAACATCTCCCTGGGACATTTTCAAAATTTTCAAAAAAAACTCCAACATCTTTGATTAATTTTTTTGTCGGATATTGTGATGAACGTTTGAGAGAATGGTGCTGGTATTATTTTCGTTAAAAACCCTGATTTTTGGAAAATTGGCAAACTTCAAAATTATTCGCCGTCTTCCTGCATCTAAAATATTATAATGAATAACTTTTTGAAACTTTGGGTTTTACAAAATATTGCTGAGGTATGTTAATTCGGAGAGAATTTGCGATATAAATAGTATTACGTAAGCAGAGTATTACATAAGGGCGAGAAAGTGTGAGCTGTTTTAGCCCCACTAGTTTCTAAACATAACTTTGCCACGTTTGTATCTGCTATACCTCTGCACGGAGGCGCGCAATAGTGAGGGCATCAAGTGGATCAGTGATTCATTGGAAGCGATCGGCCAGCGCCTGCCCGCCGGCGAAAGCTCCCAGCGTCTCCGCCGCCCTGGAATTGAAAGCCAAGGAGGCGGGGCCGCGGGCATTTTGACTTCGCCATAGCAACAGAGGTCGATTTTCGGCTTCCACGAGGATTGGGTTCCCCCTCGCGCCGCGTTTCCTTATCTAAATGCATACATCGACAGGCAACGGCCGGTAATTCACTGATTTTTCCCTTTTCTCCGGAAAATTGCGTCGGCCGGCCGGCCTGTCGGCTTTTCCCCCTCGCCGCCGCCACCGCGCGCGCTTTGTCGGCTTTGTGATGCGAGCGCGCTCTCCACCTCCGCCCCGCCCCGCCCCCTCGCCGGCTCATTCGCATGTGCGTACGCCGATACTGGATGGGGCTGCGGACAACTCCCCTTTCTGGCCTTGCCCAGAAGCCTGTGACAAAGGTTTCCACGATTGTGGAGACGGTTAGTCACTGTATAATAATACGGCTCTCGTGAGCACGATGAATGAGGAATGGTGCGTGGCGATGATGATGATGAACTCAGGACTTCAGTTACCACACGAAAAGATTTCCTTCTATTTTTAGTGTCCTTCGTGCCGATATTTATCCGTATTACATCAAATCTACTGTTCTCATATATGTTCCCAACTACTTTTAATATTCTTTATAATAATATCACATTTATAAAAAACGATAAGAATTCAATATTTTCTTCCTTCCTTTGCACTAATAACTTCATATTTTTTTAAAAATAAAATATGGAATAATTACTTCCTCCAATTACTCGATTAAATGTGCTCATATTGGACCCCAAAATTGACAGGATAAATGGAGTCGTTCACAAATACCCATACAGTTTGAGTGTCATAACGATTTAAAAATTGAAACAAATAAAGTTATAATATTTATGGGTTGTAGGCATTTTCAAGTTTAATCTGTAATCTTTATCGCTCCTTACTGCGCCCCGCAGCCTGTCTGAAGTCCCTTTTGGCACTTTTATATACGACAATGTTCACGCTTTCCACTGCACAGGGAGAACACATTTTTTTCACTTCCTGGAAACGTGTTGTCGTTGGAAGATTGTGATGGAATACGTGTCTTCACACCAAGTTGCAGGAATCCTGATCTTCTATCTATTTCACCTTCAAAACGCTTGGGGGCATATGACAATAAACTACTACGGTCCTGATTTTTCCTTTATTCCTGTGGAAATTGTGCGCTCGGCTTCAGTGGGTGTACGTTACACATAAGAGTAGTTTTAGAAACCTTGTGTGGTTTTTTTTTTATTTAAACTTGCGTACTTCTTGGTAATATGTATCTAAATAGCAATATGAGTAAAAATCAATAAAAATATTATATATTTGGTAGAAGAAGAAGAAGACAAAGATGAGGAGAAGGGAGAAGAAGAAAAGAAATGGAATTAGGAAAAGTACACTATTCACACGTATCAAGATACTTTAATATTTTTTAAGTTTTCGCTTTCATATGAATATATACCATTTGTTTGCATTTCCCAATGCTATTTTATATTTTGGTAATTACATCACCCCCAAAATCACTACACAACCCTGCATGCGCGTTTAAGGCGCATAAAAGATACATTTTGAAAACTTTTTGTACGTCTTCGCATTCATTATTTCGTATTTTTATGAACCATTTAGAATTAATAAGGATTTTTTCACACCTCTGAAATGTTTAATTGAACGACACCATGTGTAACTCATCATCTTCGTTTACGACACGCGTGTTCCAAAGTTCCGAGAACCTTGCGGCTTCCAGATTTTTACACAAAAGCACCATCTTCCCTTCTTAGAAAATAAGTTTGTGTGCCCGCATTTCAGGATATAGGATAAAAAAACTTCTCTGAAATCTTCCAAATCTCACGCCATAAAAAGGAAAGCGTTGTGAGAACAGAAACGGATTTTCTTTGTCTCGAACAGTACCCCCGCTGTGTGAGTGACACTGAATTAGCACTGGGAGGAAAGCCTAGCGTGAGGAAAGAGGAAGCTTGCCCTGCGATGATATCCGAAATGTTTGTTGTTTCCTCTCTGTTCTTGAGATTGCGTTTCTATGCACGCGATGCTTACATGAAAGGAAAATAGGAATGATGACTCGTTGAAGTTCGTATGCCAAGTGTCAGTACTCGTAGTGATCTCTGGAAAACACGTTTATTTACGGATCCAATTTCTTTCTTTAAAGGTTTGGTAGGGTTAGTGCCAAAGGAACCCTATACGACATAAACGCCATATTGCTCTATTCTTTTGTTTTTTCAAAAATTACAAAAATGTAATTTTTTCACTTGTCTCCCACGTCACTAATATTTACATTAAAGCCGATTTCTTCACATTATTTTATTTATGAGTACACATGCTTTAAATAATATCACACAAAGTTTCTCGAAGACTTCGCAGTTTTCTGTTGAAATGAGCTCAAAACTCCGCATTTACAGAAACGCTCAAACGCCATTTTCTCAAAAATAACTGCAAATGTTTTTCTTCAAACTCTTCCAACGAATAGTGCTAATTGCACTGTTTTTTAATGACGTTATTAATAAACAAATAATAAATAATGAATAATAAATAATAAATAATAAATAATAAATAATAAATAATAAATAATAAATAATAAATAATAAATAATAAATAATAAATAATAAATAATAAATAATAAATAATAAATAATAAATAATAAATAATAAATAATAAATAATAAATAATAAGTAATAAATAATAAATAATAAGTAATAAATAATAAATAAATAAATTTAAATATTAAAACTGAAAGAACCGATGTATGACTATGGTGTCAAAAGAATTTTTAAAATTCTTGTCCAGATGAAACACAAGGAACGTCTATCCCAGCATTTGATGTATTGATTAGGTATTAAGTAGGTTATTTAATACGTTGAAACATTCAATGACTCACCCACCACTACATTCAATCACCCACGACAAACTCGTCCAAATGACGAAACAAACATCTTCCACTATGTTGTCAATTTTATTTGTTTGGAATGAGAACATGAAATTAATGTTCAGAGGCGCAACTATGGTTTTGCAGGGGGGGGGCGTAAAACTAGAGGGTCTAGTCAACTTGAGATTTTCTTGTAAAGAATTTTTCATTTCATGCTTTTGAATGGGTATAACTGGTTTCGAGGCGGGGCTCAACCCCCCATGACCCCCCTCCTTTGGATACACAACTGACAATATTTAATGATAAATGTCCACCTCTTGTTTTGAATATAAGGTTAAACATTGCTTAATAATGAATGGTTCAAACTATCAATTTTCCTAATGGCAATGCAATACATCTTGTACCAATGCTAGTGTCGGGTGTAGAGAAACGCTTTACACGAACACGTATCTTTTGAAAAAAAATACTTTTTTAGTTATTTATTTTAGGTCAGAATCAGTTAAAAGCTGTGTATGAAGTGCTATGAGAAGTGAATTCTGTGCACGTTTTGAAAATTCTGTGATCCCTATACTAAGCCATATACTACTTCAATTTTGAATACACAAAAAAAACGCTCCGATGTAATAACATCTATTTTCAAGAATAAATCAGCAATACATTTTGGGCTCTTATCCATCATGTCCTTCGTCAAGGAATAATACTTCCTGCCGCGACAACATGGAAACAATAATTTGAATAACTATATTTCACACTGAAATCTGCACAAACAATGAAGTTACATTTATGTCCAGAAGCAAAAAGAGGGGCCACCTCAGCATTTGCTCAATGGATCAGGGAAACTGGCCGAAAAACCTGATCGAGATGGGGGTCATTGACCCGGAGGCTGTGGTACAATACTTGTTACATGTTGTTTACATTTATACAGTCCAAATGGTAAATAATACATTAAATATCACTGTTAATATTAATGTTACTTTCCTTGTGATGCTCAGTATAGTCTCTAATTGTATAGAAACAGTTAAGCAGCAGAAACGATTTGGGATTTAAACTTTTCTATCGAATTTAATCGTTTAATGTCATCTGGCAAAGTGTTGTAAAACAATGTACATGTATTATATGTGAATATTTTGTAATGAGCTGTTGATACTGTCACCTGATGAATATGATTACTACGTCGAGTGTTATAGTAATAGTCATTGGCGTTTTGTGAAAATATATTCCCGCTCTTAAGCAAGACGTTTTTGACAAAAACCACTGATTCGAAAATCAACAGACAAGGTAATGGTATCTACTTTACTTTGCAACGCGTCTTCAAGCCCCTTGGGGGGACGTTCAGCGCTTTGCGCTTCTCGGAGTAATCCTCCCATTACTTGGTAAAATTACTAGTTTAATAAAGAGAGGCTTTCAAGAATCACGTAGGTGGGATTTGGTTATCATCCGAACAATTATTTTTTGTAATGTAAAAGTCGGGGTGTTATAAGATGTATTTCGCCAGAATATTACGCCATATCTCAGGTGGGAATGAACATTATGATTTGTGCGCGAAATACAAACAAAGAGCAGTATGAAAGCTGACTGAATTTCAAAGAATTCTAAACGCGTAGCATAATAACTTAATTTTGTGTTCAATTCATTTAATTGGACGTTCCATTTAAGGTTTGACTGAATCGAGAGACCTAAAAATTTTGTTGTCTTAACATCAGTCAATGGTACACCGTTCTTTTCAATGAAGCACAGAATCGTTTATTTGAAATTGAAAACTGTATTAAAACCGTTTTCTTTTCATTTACTATTAATTTGTTATTTCGGAACCAATTTGAAACATCTGATATTGTACTATTTACTGTTTCTTTATTACAAAAAATGTTCGTATCATCCGCAAAGAGAACTGTTCTTCTGTTTCGAATCGTCAAGGGCATATCGTTTACGTATAGTGGGAAGAGAATAGGGCCTAAAATCGATCCCTGAGAGAGTCCACGTGCCTCCGGCAAAGATTCGGAAATGTGTGTACATAACGTTCCATCATTCCAGTGAGGTGTTTCTATTTTCTGAGATCGTTGTTTAAGGTACGAACATAACCAATCCAGGACAATACCACGGATTCCATATGAAGGTAATTTTGAAAGTAAAATGTCATGATCAATGACGTCAAAAGCTTACGAGAGATCTAAAAATAACGCAATAGGTGCTTCGTTTTGATCCAATGATGAGGCGACATCTTTAAGAAAAGAAAATAGGGCTGTTTCCATATTACATTCCAAATTCAAGTTCCAATGCCTTTTTCACTTGAACTTTCTGCAGGACGAAATTTCGTAAATTATCAATACACAAGACTTATGAATACATTTCTCGGGATGCAATAATGACTTTTATGTGGCTGAAATTTGATGTTGTTTTCTGTTTTAGATGAAGTACAGAAATGGGTATATGAGTCAGCTAAGTATTCGAGAAACTAGTTGGAAGTGTGCAAGAGCATAACCATTCATTTTAGTCTCCTGACTCTTGCTGGTGCTTTTTCTGAAACGGATAGTCAGAATAATGGAATTTATATCTGAGATGAAATAGCTTTATTGTTTTTGCTTGTTTTTCTCCTCAATCACGACGTGCTTACTTTATGTGCGAAGTAACTGACAAATTAATAATTTAAGTTGGTAGTAATGTAGAAACGAACAAGATATTGTTTAACCGCACTTCAAAAGTATGATTATATTAGACATTTTTCATTTCTACAATGCATGTTTTTCATAAACTCTCGATATACACTACTAAAGATTGGTACACATTTTCACTATTTCTTAGTGATGACTAATATGATTCATGGTTCCGCGTTCTCATACGCACGAAGAACCATTTCAGAGCCACCGCAGTGGAAAGGTCCGACCGCTCGCCTGCCGACGTCTGAATTTGTTTCCGTCGATCGTGGAAGGTGTTATATGCGTGGTAGGCAGACCTCGGTTCTCTCTCGTTTTGACTTTCTCGCCACACTACCTGCTTACGTAGTAAAAAGAAAGTATTGTGAGACTGCGGCAAAAAGCAGCGATTTTTCAACACAAAAGCACGTATTGTGGGGCCCTGGAATCGGAAAAGTGGATAAATATTTTTTATCTGTTAAACACTTTTTATTCACATTCCTATCATAACGAGACATTTTAAATTAATAACTTACCAAACTGTTCTTGGTTATATGTCGTACGTTACTTCCTCCGACACGTTCTGTAGTCAGAATGCAAGTTTTGAGGGTAGTTGATATTAGCATAATAGTTGCCGACAAAACGTTTTTGTTCACCTGTCCGCACGCCCGTCCGCACGCCCGTCCGCCCGCGCGACCGCACGCCCGTCCGCACGCCCGTCCGCACGCCCGTCCGCACGCCCGTCCGCACGCCCGTCCGCACGCCCGTCCGCACGCCCGTCCGCCCGCCCGTCCGCACGCCCGTCCGCATGCCCTTCCGCACGCCCGTCCGCACGCCCGTCCGCACGCCCGTCCGCACGCCCGTCCGCACGCCCGGCCGCACGCCCGGCCGCACGCCCGGCCGCACGCCCGTCCGCACGCCCGGCCGCACGCCCGGCCGCACGCCCGTCCGCACGCCCGTCCGCACGCCCGTCCGCACGCCCGTCCGCACGCCCGGCCGCACGCCCGGCCGCACGCCCGTCCGCACGCCCGTCCGCACGCCCGGCCGCACGCCCGTCCGCACGCCCGTCCGCAGACAACGCTACAGCTAAACTGTTTCCTCCTATTCAGATTTCCCGACGTTCTGGACGAACTCAAAGCTACGGAAATTAGAAACGGATATTTTATTTTGTTTTTTTTTTTATTTCCTCTTATTTTCGTTGAACTGTATTAGTTTTCGAAATTTGCAAAAGTTTACAATTTTTGGGCGTCTTTCTACTACAATATTGAAGATAATATTTTCTTCCTTAATGAAAACAGTTCTTCAAAAACATATTAAATTAGATCACATGCAATTTTTCCAAAGTATGAGTAGTTTTTGCTTAATTTTGCATGAAATATAGGCAATTTTTAAACAATAATCTTCTAAAAAATACTACAATTTTTTCTTTGTTTTCTCGTGTAGTGAAAGAACGCTTTAAAGAAACAGCACACGTTATTTTCAGCAAAGCCTACATTTTCGAAAATAGGGGCAAACATTCCAAAAATACAATATTATTCACATATTTTCTTAAATGAAATCTATCTAAAAAATAGATCTTCAAAAAAAGATCATGTACAAATTTATAATTTTTTCTTTTTCTCAAAACGGCTCCATTTTCTCCTTTATTTTTGTCCTCGGATAGAGCAAAGGTCCCTTAAAATTGGCGGAGGTCTCATTTCCATTGTCTGAATTTAGGAAGTTAGAAATGTATGTTGTAGTACCACTAGTACCTGTATCTCATTCGACCACATATTCTTCATTATTCACCGTTTCACCACCACCTGTCTATCGCCTGCAATAATCTCAGACTTTCCAGAGTAGGGTGAATGGCGTTAATAAGGAAATCAGAAAATGTCGCTATTTAAAACACTGAGAATCATTTAGAAAGTAGTTTGAGCTTCGCATTCAACCAAATATTGTGATTTTTTTTCTTTAAATGGCAGATATTTGCCCTTATATGTATTGTCATGGTTTATAGAATAAAGATATTAATAACTTATAAATTAATAGAATGAATTCATATCTGACGTCGTTTCTGCCTCTGATGCGTGCAAGTGTGTGAGGATGAGGTTATTAATAGCAAAGAGGAGATAGCGACTTTTTTTTAAGTGCAAATATTAAAGAATGTCAAAGTTTGACGTTCGTGCACCAGTACTACTAGGGATGCACGAACGTCCAAATTTGACATTCTCTTCTCTAAAGAGGTTTCTTGGTTGTGGTTCATCGTGATTGTGATGATTCCGATGTATCCAAAAGTGAACCATTTCGTTGCTCCACCAAATTCCCAAAGATCCGCTCTTCCCGGGACTGCGGCAGGAATTCCGCGCAAAAAAGCCGCCCCGAGGCCCCGCGCGCCGGCCCTTCCCCGGGGGGCGGGGGGCGGGGGGCAAACGCAGCGCCCGGACACCCCTCGAAGGCGCGGCCTACCTGTGTTGAGGAACGATAATGCATATTCCTTGTCCGGGGCGGAAACCCGCGGAGGAGGCCACGGGCACACAGGTAGAGGCGGCGTGGGCCGAGGAGCTTTACCCCAAAACGCGTACCTGCCCGCTTGCCCGGCCGACCGCCGCGCTGGGGGCGGGGGCGGCGGCGGCAGAAGGGGCAGAAGAAGATTGGGGCCGCCCTGCCGCCCCGCACCCTCCCGCGCCCCGCCCCGCCCCGCCCCGCCCCGGACAACACCCCGCCGGCGCCACCGCTGACGCACTGCGCCTCCTCCGGACAATCCCTCAACTCTCCTATTCTTCCTGTGAGGCGGAGCCTTCGGGCTGTAAATATGACTGAGCTAGTGGACTGCTCAACAAAACTCAGGACAATATGCTGGTTTTCCAAGAAAATACCACGCATTCATTCCTTCCCCAGAAGACTCTCTTGTAACAGTACACTACCCTCGTGTAACACCAATAAATCTAATACTTTAACGAAAACAGTCTTCACATAGACTGCAGTAATATTGCACTAGTACAGAGCAATAGTTTTCACACAGTACCACAGTTCTTTAATTAAAAGAATACTGCAATAGTGTGTACACAGTGTCACAGAACTTTACATACCGAGGATTTAAAAAACGCTGTTCCGTAATACAACGCGTGAATAGCAAATGACGGGCAGCCTCCTCCTTGAAGCTTTGCTGTCGGCATCAGCTATATCGTAAGCAGTGACGGGTTGTGTACAAGAATTCAGTGGGTACACGCAATATGCGAACAGACAGAATACCACAATCAAATATTTGCAATATTCAGTAAACCATGTCATTGTTTTTTTGATTTTCCTCTCGTTCCTGGGAATCTAACACAACCATTAACACCTCTCGCATGGGCGCCTGCTGCAGAGTTGACTTTCAAGGTCCGCGCGCATTTAAAAGGAGTAATGTATGTGAGACCTGCTTCTTCACTAAGTAAGATGACAGATATATCTCACATAATACACAAATCAGATAAATTATGTGTAGACTATGACAGACTTTTAGATTACAAAAACGAATTGTACGAATAATAACCAAATCCCACCCACGTGATTCATGTAAGCCTCTCTTCATTAATCTAGGAATTCTACCATTACCGTGTCTTTTTATTTACGAATCAGTGGTTTTTGTAAAAAATGACTTGCTCAAGGGCGGGAATATTTTTCCAGAAAATGCCGAAGTCTATTACTATAACACTCGACGTAGAAATCATATTCATCAGGTGACAGTATCAACAGCTCATTACAAAAAATTCACATACAATACATGTACATTATTTTACAACACTTTGCCAGATGACATTAAACGATTAAATTCAATAGAAAAGTTTAAATCCCAAGTGAAATCGTTTCTGCTGCATAACTGTTTCTATACAATTAGAGACTATACTGAGCATCACAAGAAAAGTAACATTACAAAGCCCTGTACAAAGCGTATGCCGGTTATCCAGCTTGGAAAGATATCTACATCCGATTGGGTAGACCTTCGTACTTTAGTAGGGGGGATCACAAGCACAAAATTCAGTTTAGGCCACAGAGAACAGATGTTGGAAAATTTTCATTTACAAATAGAACAATAACGGACTGGAATAAGTTACCTGCGATAGCCTTGGAACCCTTTCCTCTAGGTGTTCAAAGATTTAAAAATAAATTAACTAATGGTATTTGTAAACTTTATTAATTTAATAAGTTGGATTATTATATCAGTTATTATTTGATTATTATTGATATTTTTATTGCTATTATTGTGTTAATTACTATTAAATGCGTTCCTGTTCTAAATATATAATTATATTCAAAGTAGTATTATATTGAAGTGTGGTGAAGTGTTGTGCAGTGTAGTGCAGTATAGAAGTAGAAAGAGAAGTGAATTTCAAATGTGAAGTGATGTGAAGTGAAGTGAAGTGAAGTGAAGTGAAGTGAAGTGAACGTGAAGTGAAGTGTACTTAAAAAGTCGTGTAATCTTGTATTTAATAGTTTCAAATAACTGTGCAGGTCAACCATATAATGTAGTTAAGGCTATTATTGTTAGCATTTTATAATAATAATAATAATAATAATAATAATTATAATTATTATTATTATTATTATTATTATTATTATTATGTCTTTAAATAATTTAAAGTTACATTGTTAAATAATTTTAAGTTAATATTAGTAATATGTAAATTGTAGAGTTCTGCCACCAGGTTGTATATACCTACCTGCAGAATAATAAATATCTATCTATCTATCTATCTATTAATTTTAACAATGATACATAATGCATTAATTACCATTTGGACTGTATAAATGGGTATAAACAACCTGTAATAACTATTGTAACACAGCTTCCGGGTCAATGACCCCCATCTCGATCAGGTTTTTCGTCCAGTTTCCCTGATCCATTGAGCAAATGCTGAGATGGCCCCTTGTTTTGCTTCTGGACATAAATGTAACTTCATTTTCTGTGCACGTCTTCTAGAATTCAGTGGGAAATACAATTATTCTAATTATCGTTTCAATGTCGCGGCAGGAAGTAATAAGAGCCAAAATTTATCGCTTATTTATCCTTGAAAATATATTTTATTACATGGGAGTTTTTTTGTTCGTTTTTTTCTCCCTTTCAAAATTCAAAATTTATTGCTTATTTATCCTTGAAAATAGATTTTATTACATGGGAGTTTTTTGTTTTTTTTTTTCTCCCTTTAAAATTCAAAATTTAAGTGGTATATGACTTAGTGTAGGTATCATAGAATTTTGAAAATGTGCACACAATTCACTTTTCCCCATAGCACGTCATACGCAGTTTTTAACTGTTTTTTGACGTAAAATAAATAAATAAATAAATCCACTCCGGGGTTTGAAATAACGTTGATGAGTCAATTTTTTTATGTTATGAAATTGTAAAAATATTATGATATATTACAAAATATGCTCAGACGGGTATATTAAATTTGTTATCCACAGCACATTTTAAAATTGCGAAAATGAATATATAATAGTTGCAACTCACCACTTACATTTCTTTTTTTAGCTGTACAGTCACACTCTTATCACTAAAACATTGTAGGATGTTTGAAGCTATTTTATTGTGTTGGATTCAAATAAGTAATTTTAGGTCAGTTTAGGACCACTAAAATTAATTGTATTTATCAAGTACGACCGCAAATCTATTTTAACAAAAAATGGTGAAACTGTACAATTGAGTCACAACAACTGCAGCTGCAACATTGCTAAAACGGTAATTACAATATTCAAAATGCTTATCTGTAACTTAAAGGTTTTCAAGAAAGCATATTTTTCCGGCCCAAATTCTAAGAAAATAGAGGTCGAAACCACACCACAGGTCAGTGTTCGCCCGGAAATCGGAGTCTTTGCATTCTGCATGCTTACGCACTGCGACTACCTGAGTGCAGTATGCATATCACAGCGATCCGGTTCTTTTGTGTTGTCTTCGAAGAATAATGCATGTTGCGTCTAACGGAAGTACACCGGTACGATTATCGATGATCTTTCTAACGGGTGGAGACGCCGTACAATCTTCTATCGTATACGACGAAAGTATTGCACCTAGGAGTCTCTTCTTTTCTTATGCTAAACTGCTAAATAAAATTCTAATCTTGCAAATCAATTTTAACGCCTAACTCGTTCATTGCTTTATCTGGCCATCTGTAATTCTTTTAATCCGTTTTCCACCACTTATGAAAGTACTAGATTTAAAGTTGAGTGAATTTATTCATAAATATCCATAAATACTGTGTACTTATGAGGATAAGGCATAATTCATTGTTAATGGGCAGTATTAATGAATGCGTGAACTCACATATGCATACTGTTCATGAGCAAGTCTAGCGCATGTGGTTTATTTATTATCATTATACAGGTTCCTAGCTAGTTTGGTTCATTATGAATGTTAAAATAGTTCCATTTTGTAGATTTATCTTCACTCTTCAGAAACGTTAAAAATAAAAGTAAATGCATAGAACAATTAAAATGAAAAATAAATAGTCTAGAAATCTTGTGAATCCTATTTACAAATTGGGCCATATTTTACGGTAATTCTCCGCACGTAAACGAGAAAGAAAACTTTGTGAGCTTTTCCCATACCTAGAATAAACGTTTATTTCACATTTCCTTTAAATCCAGTTCTGTAAAGTTGCCTTATAAATAATCTAGTGTTGTACCCGTATACTATGAATATTTTAAATACGTACCAGGAAGTTTGGAGAATAATATTTTTAACACTTGCCATTCTTCCGCAACATCAACGAAACATAATCACCATATAAAACTAATTTCCTCGATTTCATATTATTCATACCGTCTTAATGCGCACCTCTCTACCCAACAATCACTATGACCACCAGCACCGTTTATATCACACCCCTGCTACAGCCCTCTCCAACTCGAAACTTCTTACCCCACCCTCCGCCTCTCCCAACCTACACATCACCACCATAACTGCGACCGACCCCCCTCGCCCCAAATCGCGAGCCCTTCGTCCCTAATTAGCGCTGGGAGCGGCAGGCGCTGGATGCGTCGCACCCGCGGACGTCGCCGCAGGATCCGCACCCTGACAAGAGCGGACAAAAGCCGGCTGTGGAGGCGATTGTAAAACAGCAGATGAGCGGGTGGAGGACCCCCTAGGCGGCCCAGTGCGGGCGTGCAGGCGGACGGGGCTGGGGGTGGGGGCTGGAGGGGGGCGACGCCCTAGCGGCCGCCATTGAGGCGGAGGGCGGAGACGCGGCGGGACGAAGACGTGTCAAGGGTAGTGATAGCAAATTTTACCAAAACATCCATGCATCGATACATCGCTAAAGGGTTTTCAATGTCCATGAAATCATTGACGAAATAACATCGATGTTTAAAACATCGTTGTTTTCATTATAGTAGATATTAGGGGTATATTTTATTGTTTGGTTACCAACATGTTAGTTGTATGTTAATAAAAACGATCGAATGTAAAGAATAAAATTAACAATAAAGAACATCGTGTTTCGCTACTTTACCATTTAGTCACTTCCATTCATACACCATCCAAGAAAAACCTCAGATTACCTCAGATTGCACACGCGAAATGTGCAGCGTGATAAAAGAGGATGACGCAAAACAACGATATTGCAGTGGATTGCTGCTACTCTACAACGTGCCTAAACCCCTATTTAAAGACAAATTATCCCTATTTTAAAAAAATTAAAAAACATCGATGTTTTTGTAACAAAATATCGATGTGAAGGAAACATCGAAAGCAAAATATGGATGTTAATATATCGACGTTTCTGGTGGAAAATATGGATGTTTTAAAAACATCGATTTTTTTGCCATCCCTATTCAGGGAGCGGGAACGACGGCGGGGCCGGAGTGAGATAGCGTGCAGGGGCGGAGGACCGGGAAAGGGGCGGATAAGGGATAAGGGCCTTGTTACACTGACGCCGACGTGGCGCTTTCGGAGTCAAACGCGTCGTCCTGAGCTGAGCGAATGGTCGACGCCGGTGGCGGAAGGCGGGCTGATTGTGGACGCTCCGAAGGCGCTGGGCCCCAAGACACTGCGCATCCTGCGAGGCGGCCCAGGGGCCAAGTGCCACGCCCTATCTACGCCAATGGCCGAAACACGCCACTCTTACCTGCTCCACGACACGCTAGTGTGGCGTCATGGAGAAAATCACACAAGACATTAACAAGTATGTACAATAACTAAATTCGGCTCCGAAACTACAAACTTTTGAGTATTTCCCTGTGGATGCCCCACATAGCTAGGGAGGCCCCGCCTCCACTGACGCTTCTCCCGCGCCACTACCGTGACCTCGTCACCCGTGCAAGAGGCACGACACGCTCCAGCCTGGGCGTAAAGTTTTAAGCATCGCGCGAAGTTTCCAAAACTAAAAAAAAAAGTGTGAGCTCGTCGGCTCGATTTTATACCTAGAGTGTAGCCGTCACGTGACCGTCCTTGGTGTAGGAGCGAGGCTTCCGTCTACCACGTGACCTTCCAGGTCAAGCTAGCATTCACTTGGTCTAAATATATTCCAACGCCGTGGCGCCAAGGCTATTCAGCTCGCAGGTATGCGATACTTCCGCTCCTCCCACCCACGGCCGCCAACGTGACGCTACACTAGCTACTCTGATCCGGCGTCAGCCGAACGCGCGGGGAACGCGACGCCCTGCCTGCCGAACACTTGGGGATAAATCAGTGCCTCACCGAACTGAAGACAAGATTTGAAGTGTAGGGGAGTGGGAATGAACGGGTTGAATGAATAGTTAGGTATTTAATGGAAATAAAGTACGAGTGTTCTGTGAATAAAAAATATAATTAATCAAGACAACACGAAACGAACAGAACATAGTATTATCTAAATATTATTATTGAGTATTATGGATTGCATTAGGTTAAAATTAAGTTATTTTTAATTATTAATGAAAGTC
The DNA here is from genome assembly GCA_011170035.1 of Teleogryllus occipitalis. Taxonomy (NCBI): domain Eukaryota; kingdom Metazoa; phylum Arthropoda; class Insecta; order Orthoptera; family Gryllidae; genus Teleogryllus; species Teleogryllus occipitalis. The sequence goes on from BLKR01007929.1 coordinate 28,337, forward strand.
CCCTATTGATTCTTAAGCTGCAAGGCAATGACTCAATGTTGTATCCAATTTTTTTTAAAGTATCGCCCTTGCAGTGGTAATGTGGAGAGGAAAATTTTTTAAAACCCGAAATGGGCAGGTGAAGTGAATGGTGGCGGAGGTAAGGTGATGAAGGTGTGCAGGTGTCAAGGCGGAGGGGATGATGGGATTCCTGTGAGTCGGGCAGCGGGGACTGATGAGATCTTTATTCATTACCGGTTGAGATGGTCTTGGCTTTATTCTTGCCTTCCTGCCGGCAATCATCACCGACATTGTCTTTTTCACTGCTTGCGCCTTTATCCGCCTCTGTCCCCATCACAACCATGCTCAATTTCAGTAGGCTCCATAAACTAACCATATATTTATATTGTTTTTTTACGAAGTAAGAAGAGAAAGTATTGTAATCATGCCCCGAAAATCGGCGTATTTTGAAAAAAAATCTCTTATTTTAAGGCCCTAGTTAATCGAAAAAGTGGTACAAATTTTGTAGTAAAATACTTGTTCTAAGTCTCATTCCAACACACTAATTCCTCTATCATGCTCTCTAGTCAGAATCCATGTTTTGTGGGTCCTTGATATCGAAACATTGATAGATGGCAAAAAGTAAGTCTGTCTGTATTCGACAATTTTTTCCAAAATTTATATTCCCCAATCTATTTAAAAGAAACTCGAGGCCAC
>BLKR01007930.1:0-29022 GCA_011170035.1 Teleogryllus occipitalis
GTACCCTCTCCCTCAGAAAAAATGTCGTTCAAATTTCTATCTTCCACACCGCACCGACAAACTTGGACACCCCTCGGCCTGGGGAGGGCAGGGGGAGGGACGCGTTGACCAATCGCTAGCAGGTAGAACCACAGTTGTCTGTGATTGGTGCAACATCCCAAGGGGCAGAAAGAACGCTGTCTCAGGGGGAGAGGGCTAGTTCGTTTACGTACGAGACGGAAATATCGTCATATTTCCCTGCCGAAGGAGATAGTTTGCCTGCGCTTTGCCACGACGAAAAAAATATTTCTAAGCGGGGTTTTCTGTCCAGAATGATTGTCTATAGACCAGTAAATATTTATCATTTTAGCAACAATTATTCTAACTTTTAGTAATCGATTTGTAACTCCTGACAAACTTCTATTTTGAGATATTCATTTCAGGCACAATTTGCGGAGCCTTCCCGGCCGTTCTAACGCATATTTTGAATTTGTTTATAAAATTATAAATTGTTGCAAAATTGTTAATTCGCTGTTTTTGGTTCTGGGACATCAGGAGAATCTCCCCACTTTAGATTTGCAAAATTTGGAAATTGTTTATAAATTTGCAATTGTTGCAAATTTTTTTATTGTCTAGTTTGAATGGCGTTTAAATGTGATGCAAAATTCCGGAATCCGTTCGGTGCTATTATATCTCGTTCTCGAGATATATGTAATTGTTTATAAGAAATTAACATCTTAGTAGACCCCATTTGTTTGCGCTTAATTCATTCGCGCTAGCAGAATAGCGTGGGATGGGCATACTGAAAAAACAGTTCTCCAATGCCGCGCTTTTGCCTGCCACATACGCTTAAAATGCACTTCCTTGTAAACAAATTCTGTGGTCAATTTAATTATGCTAAATTCGTATTTTTACGGCGAGTATGAGCATAACTTTTATTTGGTTTTTATATTCTCTTTTAAGTCCTACAATTTGCAAGTCGATATGTTTATCAAATAGGAAAGAAATTGATTATAAAAAAAATATTTTGCAAGGTGCATTACGCCCAAACAATTGTTTCTGTTTTTCTATCAAAGGGGTGTTGAGCAACCGAATAACTGTATTATTAATTTTTTTAAGTCCCCTGTTAACACTGAGAGTCAGAAACTATTTGTTCCTCTTGTTTAACCATTACCATTAAAAATAGGGAAACATATTGCTTAGCTGTTTGCTATAAACTGCACTGGATTGGATGAAGGTAGTGTTAAGGTTTTCAAATACAGAAATATTCAATTTTGTGTTTTGAAAGATCACATGAGTAGAATCACACATGACAATATTTACACAAATATAGAAATTTCTAAATAAACGTATATAAACTTTAAGTTAATATTTTCAATTCAATTTATCATTCCTTTCTAAAACTGTTAATTTGATGATTTCACTGTATAATATTCAAATCAGAGCTTTATGTGCTAAATCTACGCATTGTTAATACATATTTTTAAACAACATTAATATATTTAATATACATTTAAAAGGTTTTTAGATTGGCGAACGTTTCAATGAAATTTAATGAATTCCTAAATGCTTGAAAATAAATACTTGTAAAATTAAATAATTGTAGCGTGTAAAAATATAACAAACTCACGTATTTGGTAAAACGAGTTGATATTACTAAAAGAAAGCAAAACAGATGTTATAACAATTCAAAAAGATTTAGCGTTTGTTTACAGTTTAGTAAATATCAATGCACTAGCATTTCCCAGTAAAAATACATAGAACGAACTTGGTGGTCAAGTGATATGACCTTCCCAACACAGACTACATTTCAGTATCGTCAGAGTTCGAAGGTGGTTTGTTGGCCGCCATTCTACGAATCTATCAAAACCTTGAATTTTGCACGACCATCTGTACAGGGAGAACGTAGCGGTTTATTAAACGGAAACGGGCCATTCGAGTTATCTAATGTGCACTCTTTGAAAACGTTTAACCATTATAAACTATCCCTAAGAAAAATATCAAATAAACAATGTTAAAGGTCACCAGCTTAACATTGCCTTTACTATTTAAATGTTTTCAACATCCCCAAAACCAACAGAAAACCCATGTTTTTACAGGTTATTATAAAACCAATTCAATAAATATAAGCATTTATTCACGTTATTATTTTTAAAACACTCAAATATCTACGATGTTATTTGCTTCAAGTTTTCATGGAAGATCTGAGATTAAAAAACTGATAAGCATAGAAAATTAAAGTAATTTTGAGTGATTGATGAAGTTGAATGATCAAATGAAAAACAATGTTTCTTTATTCATATAATGCTATCGTGTTTAACAGACATGTAAATACATGTGATACCTATTTAAACATCCAAACTAATGAAAATTTTCAAAACTAAAACCATCAATAAAACGTTGATTCATCAGCAAGGATTATATTATTAAATACTTTTTTGAGATTCATGTGCTCCTGTGTGAATAACGTAGTAAACGTGATTCGTATGATCCAGTTTCTCAGAATAATACAAAACATTCTAGACACATACACTAAACATAATAGTTGCCAAATAGTTATTTACGACATGAGTATCGTAAGATATCTTATTACAATACGAAATTGGAGAATTATCAAACAAGACTCTTTAGCCGAAATCGTTAACCAATTGAATATTGTAATATAATGTTACCATTTGAATATCATAGAAAGTAAGACGCAATTTGTCAAAATTAATGTAAACTATAATTTTTGTTTAAATTTGACTCCTTATCCTGCGAAAGATATGTGACAGTACTTATGTTAACAGTTCTACTGTTATGGGTTTAATTAGTTAGTTTGCAGTACGGAAATTATTATTTTTGGTTTTAAAGAAGCATGGATATACAGAGCATCGGGGAAGGAAACGTCGAAACTTAGAAGAAAAGCTGTTTACACAATTTTAATCATACTTTGTCTAATAAACTACATAGCTATTCTGAATGGCTGAGCTGCAATAAACACGCAAATGTTGGTTTAAAAATATGGTTTCTACGCAAAATTTTGCATTCTAGAATCATATAAACAGACCAAAAACATGTAACATGTTTATTATTAACAATATAAATTAATATATTAATTCAGAAAGAAAAATTAACCGAGAAAAAAAAGCAGTCGAACTCTGAAAATTGGGTGTTTTTTTTTATTTCGAGGTTAATTTTTCTTTCTGATCAAATGTATTCATTTATTTTGTTAATCATAAACAATTTAGATATTAATGAAGTGTTTATATGCTCCTACAACGCAAATAGTTGTCTAGAAAACATATATCCAAACGAACTTTTGAATGCTTATTGCGGCTCAGCCATTTGGAATATTCGTGTAGTTTATTAGACAAAATAAGCTTAAAATTGTCTTAACAGCTTTTTTTTTTGAAGATTCGACATTTTTTCCCCCGAATATCCTGTATATACAGGGCTTGATCTCGGTCGGTACGCGACGGAACGGCGTTCCGGTTCTTTGGAAATAATTATTAAATTAGATTATATATAAATGACTTGCTATTATATTAATAATTAATTTGAGGCGCGTTTCGGGGCCTAAGATTTTAAAAATAAAGCATTGGATATATTTATCATAATAAATCTTATGACGACACTGTTCTCAGTTACGTCAAGTTTTAATTTAGAGAATCAAAGTGAATGGTCTCAGTTTACTCAGCTAAATAAAGTTTATCTTACTATACATACTATTTAGAAAGTGTTTTATGTTCAAAACAAGTGTTGCCTCAACAACATATATTTTCACGTATTATTCCCTAATTGCTATGCAATATTCAATACGGACTATGTGAACCTGCAAAAAAGAAACAAAAAAAGACCTACTGCAGCAGAAAATATTTTCTACCCGTCGGGATTCGAACTCGGGTCTTTAAAGTTAACTCACCTGGCACGGTTCCCCCTCACCACCAGGTACACGACAAGACTACCTCCTTTCCGATGCGAAAAGAAAGTGAAGCATTTGCAGTTTAAAAAAAAAACAGGGTGTTCAATTTATCTTAATACAAGATCTGTTTTTAAAAAGAGATTTCATTAAACAAAAATCTCTAGCGTTCATATTGTTTTTCGACAATGTTATAAAGATCAGTCGGGGCTAATATTATACAGTAGAAAATTGGGGTTAATGTATTACACTTTCAGAGTTGTTATTTATTTATGTCCAAAAATAACAAGAAAATGACAAATGATAGGAAATATATTCTATTATAATGACCATATAGCGAACACTCAGAATGTAACAATATTTGGGAGGAAAAAAATCAAAACTAAAATGCCTAATTTTTCCAGTCAAAAACTTTACCACCGTGATAGAAATCTTTTGATGTTACTTCGTTATTTTTTATGACACGATATTTTTGAAAATAGGTTATCATTAAGAAAGAATTAATATTCTTTTCTGCGTTAAAATAATGCAATAATATTAATCGTGTCATGATATATACAGCCTCAAATTTCTGGGGCTAATATGATACAACTTAAGAGGCTAATGTAATACGGGTGTCGGGGTTATTTTGATACACTAAAAATTAACACGCAGACAACTGGAAGGGATTTTTTTATGTTTAATATTACATCAAAGGCGCTAAAATTCCGATTTGATGTTGATAAACTATCCAAGTGTTTATCTGAGAAAGAAAGACCAGGCGACAATTCATATAGATTTCCTCGTTCTCCTCCCTACCCAGTACATGGTGATTCACTTATGATTATCAATTGGCGGAAGATTCTGCTGTTTCAGTGCAGTTACTGATTTTTCACTGGAATCACAAGGAACCAGGCCTACAATAGGAGCTAACACCATCCCTTCAACTCCAGATATCAACTGTTCTCATCCAGTACTTTTGAGATAATACTGTTGGAAAAAAATTAAAAAAAACAGTAGCCCTCCAAAGAATAAGGAAGCGGTTAGACCCAATAGCAGCAATCATTACTAGTGAAGAGTGGATCATTACTAGGAAAGAGTGGAGTGTTTAATTTACATTAATTTAATATCTCTTTTTAAAAAGAGATTTCATGAAACAAAAATCTCTAGCGTTAATATTTCTTTTCGACAATGTTAATAGGTATTTGTTTGCAATTTTCGAAAATTCAGATCGTTCGCCCAAAATTGAACGTACGCCACTTTTAAACATCTTGTGCTTCGAGGAATAGATTTACAGAAAAATTGGAGCTCTTTTTGAGGAAATTATGTAAATATGATGGGGTTTGGTGTAAAGTACCTTCAAAATTAAAAGATTCGTTTCAAATTCGAAGATTCGTAATATTAGCCAGATCGTTCAAGGAATATCCATTTTGGTGAAAATCGTGTTTACTTTAGGCTCTAGAATTACTCACACGAAGACGGATTCACAAAGAGGTTTTTTGGAAAATCACTTTTTCGGGTTCAAAAAATAAGCGTTTTGACAGCCTTGTGTATAGAAAATAAAAGAACAATACCAACAATCCACTTTTTCGAACTAGCTACTTACAAAACGTGTTTTCTGTGAAAATTTCGACACTTCCTCCTACAGCATTACGTAACTCTCTTTACACGTGGAGGTAAAAATATTCCAGCGTTACTGGGATTTGAACTCGGATCCCTGTGGTCCGTAGGTCTGGCTCGACCGCACTGTGCTATCACGGATATTTCTCAACACGCTGTCCAAGCACACTTATTACGAAAAGAATAGTTACGTGATATTCATTGCACTTAGATTTTTTATTAGAGGAATGTTCTACATGTGTCAAAGGTATCAAATTCGCTATAAGAATTCAAACGATTACAACCCACGCAACTACATAGCTCATTTTACTTATAAATATTTTTAACCAGAAGCCGTAGTCTTTAGAACCCTCTGTGGAAGTCGTTCCCGGTCTTATCTTTCGGCGACTATAGCCAAGGTTGAATTACGTCACAGATGAAAGTTGCGATAACGCTAGAGCTCGACACGGGCGCGCATGAAGACGTTCTGAAGCCAGAATCGCAATAGGGGCATATTTATACGTGATTCTTAAAGACATTAACACACTAAAATAAGTAGTGGCGCCTCAAAACACATGCTTTATGTGATATTTTTAATGGATACGAATGATTATAACTATACAATTAACCGCAAAATTGTTTCTACCCGCAAAAATTATTCGCCGTGGATGAGATTCGATCTAACGTGCCTAAGCTTCTCCAACAGTGCGCTTACCTTCTATACCACAGAAACTCTTATAACTTTTGTCTCTCACAAAGATGATTTTAAACTGTCATGTATCACAGATTTGACTAAAAAAGAACGTGCGGCGTTAAGATGCCTGTGTTAACTACAGACGGACAAACAGACGTTTTGTCGTAAATAGATTTTTTAGTAACAAGGACCCACAAGACATGAATTCTGTCTACAAACGTATTGACGTAATGCACTATATACAAGAATAAAATTTATCTACTTTTGTCGTGACCAGTGATCGGAATTTAGAGGTTTTTGTCGAAAAATCCCTGTCTCCCGGCGTATGATTACAATACTTTTTCTTCTTACCACATAATTACCAGAAAGGAAGAAAAAATTGTTTTTCATTGTTTCTATTCAACGAAAATTTTCAATCAATTCCAAAGGTGAAATAATCAGTAAATCTTAAAAAGAGATTTATTAACAATATGAAATGAAATATAATAAGAAAGTAATCTTCTGTTCTTTACTTGGTATTCTTCACAAATCTATAGGAAAATCATAATAAAGGCATTATTTCAACAACATTCGAATATTATTGTTAGAATCTATGGGGAAACTGTTAATGCCGGGTAACGTAAAAAGGGTTAACTAAGGTTGTGAAATGTAGAAAAAAATCCTTTAACTCGTGTTGCCCGAAACATGTTTTGTGGGTCGTTGATACAGAGAAATCGAACGACGACGAAAAGCCTGTACGTTCGTGTGTCTGTTGATGTGTCTGTTCTTGTGTCTGTTCGTCTGTCTGACTGTCTGTAATTTTCAAAAAAAATTATATCACCTTATTGAAAGAATTATTTAAGAACAACAAATTTCATTTGAAGGAAAAATCTGTGTTCAATTTTAGAGTTGTAGGAAAACGCCGAAAAAATTCAAACTTTTCCAATTTTCGAAAATTCAGAGTTTACCGTGGACATAGGACGTATGTCGCCTTTATAAGTGTATTTTATTCTATTTTTGGAAGAAATTTAAAAAAACAATTTGGGGTCGTTATTGAGAAACTTTTGAAAATGACTGACGGCTTCATGTAATTTGCCCTCAAATTTTCAAGAATGATTTTTAAAATCTCAAAGTTTCAACTAGAATCACAACGACAAGGGATTCTTCAATATGGAAAAGATCGTACGATTTGTTTAGGCGCTAGTAGTGTTCACAGATGGACGGAGAGACGGACAGACGCAGACAGACTGACGTTTTGCTTTCAATTGATGTTTTGGTATCAAAGACCCACAAAACAGGAATTATGGTTACATCACGTGTTAGAGATTTTTTCTCTTAATTTAGTAACTGGATTTATCCACTCCTTTGTTTTCAGGGCCCGGCAATACATTTTTTCTGCCGAAAATTCGCCGTTTTTTTCGCGGAGCATTACATAACTTTCTCTATACTACGTATATTACTCCGTATGTATGTGCGTATACGAGAAAGTAAAACGTTACGTAATTCTACGGAGGAAATCGGCTAATTTTCGACACAAAAAACTGTAATTTCCGGGCCCTGGTGTAAAAAAAAGTGGATAAATTCAGTTGATAAATATAGAATAAAATCCCTTTAGCATGTGGTGTAGCCAGAAGCCAGGTTTGGTGGGTAGTAAATACAAAAAAAAAAAAAAAGATTAATTGTAAAACGTATTTTCTTCTGTGAACAATGCTAGCGGCTAAACTGTTCAGGCAATTTTCTCCAAAGTTGATATTCCGCAAGCGATCCGGCTGATGTCGAGCCCTCCTGAATTTCAAATCAATATTTTATTTTTGGATGGTACTCTACCAGAAGCCCCTGAAACATTTTCAAAAATTTAAAAATGGCATGAACTTTTCTGGTTAAATTTTATTGCCGGATAGCGTAATGTACGCTATAAGACGATGGCGGAGATGGTTTTCGTTCATATACTGAATTTTTCCAAAAATGCAAGAAAACAATTTTTTTTCGCCGTTTTCCTACAACTTAAGTATTGAAGATAGTTTGTTTCCTTAATGAAATGTGTTCATCAAAAACAGATCTTCAAATATTCCTTTCAAATAATCAGTCCTTTAATAAAGATCACGTACAATTGTTTAAAAATATAAGTACTTTAGATAATTTTACAATTTTTGAAATAGCAAATTTTAATTTCCCCCGCTTCGTTTGACGAACTGTCATTCTGAATTTCTTTTGAATTCTGATGATTGTCGGGACGGACAAGGCGCTATTACTACGCTGTATTTTTCATTTAATGTCAAAAACAGTTAAAAATTGTGTGTAATGTGCTGTAGGGAGAAATGTATTCTGTGAACGTTTTCTTACATTTTGGTATCCCCGTGCCCTAACTCATATACAAGACGAATTCTGAGTACAGAAAGAAACTAGCGTTGATTCTTCAAATCGCACGAGCGTTTGCTCTTCGAGTTGCATTGATTTAATTGAAATTATCTCAATGAGGTTTTCTCTCATAATAATAGTATTTAAATATAACATGAAAGAAAAACAGAAAATACCGGAATTTTGAAGGAACATTTATTACAAAAATTTGATATTTTGTTGTTATAATATTCAACTATGGATATTTGAGATGTGTTTCCGAGAAGTTCATTGTTGGCGACGAATGGGAAAGATATAACATACGGCGGCTTTGGTCCGTATTACACTATAAAAGTTATATGACATATCTTTGATAAAGAACTTTGTGGCAGTCTTTGAACTTTGATGAGAAAACTTTGACAAGGAAATTTGAGAGATGACATTTCGTCCAAATTTTATGTAGGTTTGCTCGCGATTTACAATCAATTACGCACAAATAGTTGTGTTTTGCTACTTTATGTTTTATTATAACTAATCTATGTTTAATGCTAATGTAGCAAAAGGTAAATAAGAAAACGTTTGAGGGTGAGGCTTTAGAACAACATGGTGAGGTTATGGGTCGCACATTGTGAAGCATTGATTAAAGACCTTCGAAATGAAGAATTATTTGAGGATGGATGAGGAAACATTCAATTTTCTTTGTCGTTCTTCCTTCTTTCGATATTCAGTCCTCTGATAGGGAAGTTTAAAAAAATTATCTTCCTGAACTGGGCATTTTCCAAACACCATATTTTCCACTTCCCGGGAAAATGTGTCCTACAAACGTTAATTCGTTTGGTTTTACTTTTGTAGTTCGGATGGAAAGTATTATATAAACATTCTAATTACTCGCACTACGCAATTTTGACTTTGGTTGAAGCAATACCCCTATATCGGACGCCATGTTATCAAATATGATAAAACTTGGAGGCCGGAGACTACATTTTATCCAAGAAATTTTATAAAAGAAATCTTTTATAAAATATTGCCTATTACACTGTCATATTTCTTTTATAAAATATCTTTGACAAAGATCTTTTACAGTGCAATACCGGCCTTTATTTACTTAACGTTAATGTTAGAATATCTCTACGTTCAATAAAATGTTGTAATCAAGTTTAAAGTCGAGAAGTATATATATACGCAGATATGCATTAGGTAATACGTATTTATAATAGTATTCATTCATTTACTTTCCAAATTATTTTACCGAAATTTTCGAATTTGAAACGAATCTTTTAATTTTGAAGGTACTTTACACCAAACCCCATCATATTTACATAATTTCCTCAAAAAGAGCTCCAATTTTTCTGTAAATCTATTCCTCGAAGCACAAGATGTTTAAAAGTGGCGTACGTTCAATTTTGGGCGAACGATCTGAATTTTCGAAAATTGCAAACAAATACCTATTAACATTGTCGAAAAGAAATATTAACGCTAGAGATTTTTGTTTCATGAAATCTCTTTTTAAAAAGAGATATTAAATTAATGTAAATTAAACACTCCACTCTTTCCTAGTAATGATCCACTCTTCACTAGTAATGATTGCTGCTATTGGGTCTAACCGCTTCCTTATTCTTTGGAGGGCTACTGTTTTTTTTAATTTTTTTCCAACAGTATTATCTCAAAAGTACTGGATGAGAACAGTTGATATCTGGAGTTGAAGGGATGGTGTTAGCTCCTATTGTAGGCCTGGTTCCTTGTGATTCCAGTGGAAAATCAGTAACTGCACTGAAACAGCAGAATCTTCCGCCAATTGATAATCATAAGTGAATCACCATGTACTGGGTAGGGAGGAGAACGAGGAAATCTATATGAATTGTCGCCTGGTCTTTCTTTCTCAGATAAACACTTGGATAGTTTATCAACATCAAATCGGAATTTTAGCGCCTTTGATGTAATATTAAACATAAAAAAATCCCTTCCAGTTGTCTGCGTGTTAATTTTTAGTGTATCAAAATAGCCCCGACACCCGTATTACATTAGCCTCTTAAGTTGTATCATATTAGCCCCACAAATTTGAGGCTGTATATATCATGACACGATTAATATTATTGCATTATTTTAACGCAGAAAAGAATATTAATTCTTTCTTAATGATAACCTATTTTCAAAAATATCGTGTCATAAAAAATAACGAAGTAACATCAAAAGATTTCTATCACGGTGGTAAAGTTTTTGACTGGAAAAATTAGGCATTTTAGTTTTGATTTTTTTCCTCCCAAATATTGTTACATTCTGAGTGTTCGCTATATGGTCATTATAATAGAATATATTTCCTATCATTTGTCATTTTCTTGTTATTTTTGGACATAAATAAATAACAACTCTGAAAGTGTAATACATTAACCCCAATTTTCTACTGTATAATATTAGCCCCGACTGATCTTTATAACATTGTCGAAAAACAATATGAACGCTAGAGATTTTTGTTTAATGAAATCTCTTTTTAAAAACAGATCTTGTATTAAGATAAATTGAACACCCTGTTTTTTTTTTAAACTGCAAATGCTTCACTTTCTTTTCGCATCGGAAAGGAGGTAGTCTTGTCGTGTACCTGGTGGTGAGGGGGAACCGTGCCAGGTGAGTTAACTTTAAAGACCCGAGTTCGAATCCCGACGGGTAGAAAATATTTTCTGCTGCAGTAGGTCTTTTTTTGTTTCTTTTTTGCAGGTTCACATAGTCCGTATTGAATATTGCATAGCAATTAGGGAATAATACGTGAAAATATATGTTGTTGAGGGAACACTTGTTTTGAACATAAAACACTTTCTAAATAGTATGTATAGTAAGATAAACTATATTTAGCTGAGTAAACTTAGACCATTCACTTTGATTCTCTAAATTAAAACTTGACGTAACTGAGAACAGTGTCGTCATAAGAGTTATTATGATACATATATCCTTTATTTTTAAAATCTTAAGCCCCGAAACGCGCCTCAAATTAATTATTAATATAATAGCAATAGCTATTTATATATAATATAATTTCATAATTATTTCCAAAGAACCGGAACGCCGTTCCGTCGCGTACCAACAGAAATCAAGCCTTTTATATACAGGATATTCGGGGAAGAAATGTCGAATCTTCGAAAAATAGCTGTTAAGACAATTTTAAGCTTATTTTGTCTAATAAACTACACGGATATTCCAAATGGCTAAGCCGCAATAAACATTCAAAAGTTGGTTTGGATATATGTTTTCTAGGTAACTATTTGCGTTGTAGAAGCATATAAACACTTCATTAATATCTAAATTGTTTATGATTAACAAAATAAATGAATACATTTGATCAGAAAGAAAAATTAACTTAGAAATAAAAAAGCACCCAATTTTCACAGTTCGACTGCTTTTTTATTTCTCGGTTAATTTTTTTTGAACTTATATATTAATTTACATTGTTAATTATTATTTGAATATTAATAAATATTAATTTATATTGTACCAGAAACATGTTACATGTTTCTGGTCTGTTTACATGATTCTAGAATGCAAAGTTTTGCGTAGAAATCATATTTTGAAACCAACATTTGCGCGTTTATTGCAGCTCAGCCATTCAAAATATCTATGTAGTTTATTAGACAAAGTATGATTAAAATTGTTTAAACAGCTTTTTTCAAACTTTCGACGTTTATTTCCCCGATACTCTGTATATCCATGCTTCTTTAAAACCAAAAACAATAATTTGCGTACTGAAAACTAATTAATTAAACCCATGGCAGTATAACTGTTAACATAAGTACTGTCACACATCTTTCGCAGGATAAGGAGTGAAATTTAAAGAAAAATTATAGTTCACATGAATTTTGACAAATTGCGTCTTACTTTCTATGATATTCAAATGGTAACATTATATTACAATATTCAATTGGTTAACAATTTCGGCTAAAGAGTCTTGTTTGATAATTCTCCAATTTCGTATTGTAATAAGATATCTTATGATACACATGTCGTAAATAACTATTTGACAACTATTATGTTTAGTGTATGTGTCTAGCAGGTTTTGTATTATTCTGAGAAACTGGATCATACGAATCACGTTTACTACGTTATTCACACAGGAGCACATGAATCTCAAAAAAGTATTTAATAATATAATCCTTGCTGATGAATCAACGTTTTATTGATGATTTTAATTTTGAAAATTTTCATTAGTTTGGATGTTTAAATATAGGTATCACATGTAATTACATGTCTGTTAAACACGATAGCATTATATGAAGCAAGAAACATTGTTTTTCGTTTGATCATTCAACTTCATCAATCACTCAAAATTACTTTAATTTTCTATGCTTATCAGTTTTTTAATCTCAGATCTTCGATGAAGACATGAATCAAATAACATCGTAGATATTTGAGTGTTTTAAAAATAATAACGTGAATAAATGCTTATATTTATTGAATTGGTTTTATATTAACCTGTAAAAACATGGGTTTTCTGTTGGTTTTGGGGATGTTGAAAACATTTAAATAGTAAAGGCAATGTTAAGCTGGTGACCTTTAACATTGTTTATTTGATATTTTTCTTAGGGATAGTTTATAATGGTTAAACGTTTTCAAAGAGTGCACATTAGATACCTCGAATGGCCCGTTTCCGTTTAATAAACCGCTACGTTCTCCCTGTACAGATGGTCGTGCAAAATTCAAGGTTTTGATAGATTCGTAGAATGGCGGCCAACAAACCACCTTCGAACTCTGACGATACTGAAATGTAGTCTGTGTTGGGAAGGTCATATCACTTGACCACCAAGTTCGTTCTATGTATTTTCACTGGGAAATGCTAGTGCATTGATATTTACTAAACTGTAAACAAACGCTAAATCTCTTTGAATTGTTATAACATCTGTTTTGCTTTCTTTTAGTAATATCAACTCGTTTTACCAAATACGTGAGTTTGTTATATTTTTACACGCTACAATTATTTAATTTTACAAGTATTTATTTTCAAGCATTTAGGAATTCATGAAATTTCATTGAAACGTTCGCCAATCTAAAAACCTTTTAAATGTATATTAAATATATTAATGTTGTTTAAAAATATGTATTAACAATGCGTAGATTTAGCACATAAAGCTCTGATTTGAATATTATACAGTGAAATCATCAAATTAACAGTTTTAGAAAGGAATGATAAATTGAATTGAAAATATTAACTTAAAGTTTATATACGTTTATTTAGAAATTTCTATATTTGTGTAAATATTGTCATGTGTGATTCTACTCATGTGATCTTTCAAAACACAAAATTGAATATTTCTGTATTTGAAAACCTTAACACTACCTTCATCCAATCCAGTGCAGTTTATAGCAAACAGCTAAGCAATATGTTTCCCTATTTTTAATGGTAATGGTTAAACAAGAGGAACAAATAGTTTCTGACTCTCGGTGTTAACAGGGGACTTAAAAAAATTAATAATACAGTTATTCGCTTGCTCAACATCCCTTTGATAGAAAAACAGAAACAATTGTTTGGGCGTAATGCACCTTGAAAAATATTATTTTTATAATCAATTTCTTTCCTATTTGATAAACATATCGACTTGCAAATTGTAGGACATAAAAGAGAATATAAAAACCAAATAAAAGTTATGCTCATACTCGCCGTAAAAATACGAATTTAGCATAATTAAATTGACCACAGAATTTGTTTACAAGGAAGTGCATTTTAAGCGTATGTGGCAGGCAAAAGCGCGGCATTGGAGAACTGTTTTTTCAGTATGCCCATCCCACGCTATTCTGCTAGCGCGAATGAATTAAGCGCAAACAAATGGGGTCTACTAAGATGTTAATTTCTTATAAACAATTACATATATCTCGAGAACGAGATATAATAGCACCGAACGGATTCCGGAATTTTGCATCACATTTAAACGCCATTCAAACTAGACAATAAAAAAATTTGCAACAATTGCAAATTTATAAACAATTTCCAAATTTTGCAAATCTAAAGTGGGGAGATTCTCCGATGTCCCAGAACCAAAAACAGCGAATTAACAATTTTGCAACAATTTATAATTTTATAAACAAATTCGAAATATGCGTTAGAACGGCCGGGAAGGCTCCGCAAATTGTGCCTGAAATGAATATCTCAAAATAGAAGTTTGTCAGGAGTTACAAATCGATTACTAAAAGTTAGAATAATTGTTGCTAAAATGATAAATATTTACTGGTCTATAGACAATCATTCTGGACGGAAAACCCCGCTTAGAAATATTTTTTTGGTCGTGGCGTACGCGCAGGCAAACTATCTCCTTCGGCAGGGAAATATGACGATATTTCCGTCTCGTACGTAAACGAACTAGCCCCCTCCCCCTGAGACAGCGTTCTTTCTGCCCCTTGGGATGTTGCACCAATCACAGACAACTGTGGTTCTACCTGCTAGCGATTGGTCAACGCGTCCCTCCCCCTGCCCTCCCCCAGGCCGAGGGGTGTCCAAGTTTGTCGGCGCGGTGTGAAAGATAGAATTTTGAACGACATTTTTTCTGAGGGAGAGGGTACATTCCCGATGGATTGCACCCTTTACTAATGAAGCTTTTGTATTACGCACGACGTACTATAAAACTTAAACGCGCACGAGTATAAAACTCAAAATGTTATGCACATTCTTGATCGATTTCCATAAAACTACAACTTTATACTGACATTAATAAAACGAATACGTGCACCAATACAACTAATATAACAGCCGGAGAACGCCGCGTAAGAATACGAGTATAACCTAAACTGGTTACGACTGACGATGGGAGATAACCATAAGGGACACTTAAGGGAGCATGTTCTCTTGTAGGAATTAGTGCTCACTTAAGAATGTTTATGAATAAGATTTGTTCACTTAAAAGTTGAAGCTGCTGATTAGATAATAGTGCCCCCTTTCCTAATGCATCTAGTTTAGAGAAATTTTAGGCCGCGGGCACACGAGCGTCCTGTAACGGACGTTACAACATTCGTATTTTTACTTTCGTCAATACTCTGGACAAAAAAGAAGCGTACAACGGGCAAAGTCGCATAACGGATGCTACAAAATCCGTATTTTACCTTCCTCAATACTCCGGACAAAAAGATAGTACAACGGGCGTCGCGCAGCGTGCTCGTTGTTCATGTCCCATTTGTCTTTTAGCTCTGCAACGGACGCATTTTAACGTCAGTTAAAGTGCGCTCGTGTGTCTCTGACTTTATACTCCGATTTAAAAGTAGTGACACTTCAAAGTCACGAGTCATAAGAAGAGGGGGACATTGTTATTCAATCGGGAGCTCCAAAACAAAAAATTCAAGTCGTAACCAAGCTCTCGATTAGCTGAAAGTGTCCCCCTCCCCGTCCAGCTCGTGTTCTCGAAGTGCCATTGGGTTGAAACGGGAGTATAACTTGAGATGAGGTGCGCAGCGTGCGACGAATGCGGGTTCACGTGGCCGGGCGAGTGCTTGGCGCACGGGCCGCTGACGCCCGTGGAGAACACCCGCGTGCCGGCGGAGCTGGCAGCGTACGCCAGCGAAGAGGTGCGCGCGGAGCTGACGGCGCCTCCGCAGCTGGCCGTGGCCGCATCCGCCATCCCGCACGCCGGGCGCGGCGTCTGGGCGCGCGTGCCGCTGCCGGCGCGCCTGCGCCTGGGGCCCTACACCGGACGCCTGCAGCGCCGCCCCACCACGCCTGACTACAGCTGGCAGGTATGCCCACTTCGCTACGCCCCGCCCCGTCCAGCTCCCCACAACGTCCGACTACAGCTGGCAGGTATGCCCGTTCCGCTCCGCCACCCCCCTCCCTTTCAACGACCGATTACTTCTGGCAGGTACGCCCGCTCCACTCCGCCCAGCCCCACCCAGCTCCCCACCACGTCTGACTACAGCTGGCAGGTACACCCGCTCCGCTCCTCCCCGCCCTGCCCAGCTCACCACCACGCCCGACTACAGCTGGCAGGTACGCCCGCCCCGCTCCGCCCCGCACCGCCCCGCCCCGCAGCGCCCCCCAACCCAGCTTCCCACCACGTCCCACTACAACGCCCGCTCCGCCCCGCCCCGGCCCCGCCACGCCCGACTACAGCTGGCAACCCCCACCGCCACCGGCACGCACCTACGTATTGATTTATGATTCCGGGCGCATCAACTGCTAAGGTTAATAGTTCCGTAAGTGTAGTGCATTTCCCCCCTTGGAAGGTGGAGAATTTCCCCGCTAGATGGCAAGATCCAGCGCCGACTTACCGTCGGCTAGCGGGGTTTCCCTCAACCAGGTATCTCTCACCAGTGAGGCACTACCCCAGCCGGAACAAGCTGTAAGCTCCTGACCAGTATGTGTGTTAGTGTAGTACATGTAACTATAAGTAAGGGGTAAGATAGGACAAGAAATAGAAAGGAAAGATCGCGCGCGTTCCGTGGCCTGATTCTTGGGGTAGTGCCCCGGCATTTGTTTGGTGTTGATTGGAGAAACAACGGATCAGTGTAACCGACCGCTAGAATTCTCCAGACAGTGACAGAACTTGACTTAGCTATCTGGCGTCGAAAATCCTGCCACACCGCCGGGACTAAACCCAGGACCTCCGGTGAGAGGCTCTGCAGCGACATTAGTTGTCCTGAGTCACCTCTCCCGGTGTATTTATTCATGTTTCCTGGCGCGTCAACTGCTGTAGTCATTCGCCCCCATTGGTTTAGTGAACATGATAATCCGGGAGGTGACAATGTTTCTTCCCGACTGGACAGTGAGATCCGGTGCCCACCTGCACGTCGGCTTGCGGGCATTTCCCACTTCAGGTTTCTGCCCCATCGGGACCACGCCCCTGTCCGTACAAGCCATAAGCTCTTGACATGTGTGGTTGTGTAGTGATTGTAAGTGTAAGACAGGAGGATATAAGGCAAGGAAGAGAAAGGAGACATCGCGCCCAGTCCCTGGCCCGTTTTATGGGGAACTATTCCGGAATTCTCCTGGTATTGATAGAAGAAAACACGAAAAATTCCCGATCAGAGTAGTCTGTCGCTAGAATTCTTCTTCAGTGATTGAATGCGACGTAGCTATGAAGCTAGTGTCGAAAATCTCCCACGCTGGGGAATCGAAGTCTACAACCTCCCAGCCGTAGTCGCTGGTAAGTCAGCGGCAATGTTCACCTCTGAATGAAAGTAATCCGGTGCAGCATTGAGCCTATTCTTCCGCCTGATAGTTTTCAAAACTTGATCCCAATACATAGTAAATAACAATCATTCAAAGAAAATACGCTCTGAATGGAATGAGTTTCTTACCCTTTCCCCTCAGAGCGTATTTTCTTTGAATATTGGTGAGGTTTGGTGAGTATATTTATTAACTTCAATTTTGGAATGAACTATAACTAGTGATTAACCAGGACTATGTTTAGTGATTACATTTGAATGCTCAATGAGATCGTGCCCAATATTGTGAAATTACTTTTGTGTAATTCAGCAAGAGTCTTTAATTTTTTTCAGATAGAGCAAAGCACCCTTAAAAATGGCACTGGTTTCATGTTCAATACACTCTCTGAATTTTCAAAACTTGCAAAAAGTTACAAATAATGCGAAAAAGTATGTGATGTCGTAGCTCCACCAGTTGTGATCTTCCTAACCCGGAATCATGTGCGTGGTCGGCAGGTGTGGGTGGGCAATCGACTGATGTACGTGGACGCGGGCGACTTCCGCTACGCCAACTGGCTGCGCTTCGTCAACTGCGCTCGCAACGTGCTGGAGCAGAACCTGGTGGCGTTCCAGTGGCGCGGGGACATCTACTACCGCACCAAGCGCCACATCGCGGCCCACGAGGAGCTGCTGGTGTGGTACGGGGACAAGTTCGGCGAGCAGCTGGGCATCACACGCGAAGCCTTCACGTCGCCCTTCGACCACCCCGTGCCCTGTGAGTGCACTTCGCGCCGCGTGGCATTGTTCACCCATTGGCAATAGCCAATGGAATGTTGGAAAATGCAATTGTTTGACATTTATTGAACCTCCTCGTACAATTACATTATTGAAGATACAGACTTTGCTTCACATGAAATTCGTTTCCTACAGTTAGTTCAGTAAAAATGTACCACGTGCATATTTTAAACAATAATGGTAGTGTTCTTGCAATTTTAAGACAAATAAGAGCAATATTAAAAACAAGATTTTCTCAAAAAGAGCTCCAAGCGTTTTCTTAATACTTTTTGTACGTGTGGTTCTAATTGCTCTAAATAACATGACATAAACGACATTTTGATGTTTTCTTTTGAGTTTTGAAAAGTTTTAAGAATGTAAAATTGTTAAAAAATATATTCCGCATCGTTTAAGTTAAATTATAGATGTAGTTTATTGTTTTATACTTCGTTAACACAGACGCTACTCAGGGTCTTAAATAAGGTTTTTTCAAGAATATAGGGGTTCATATGTGTAATATTGACAGAATATTATAAGTGGTGTGGTGTATTTTCTCCCATTGTTCATTACTTACGTAGTTAATGTATTTCAAATGCGTTATTACTCGTTTTATTAAAGTGAAATGAATTTTTTACGATAAGATATTCGCTACATTTCTATTAATATGCAATAGTTTCAATTTAACAGTAACCTAAATCTGTGTGTTTTTAAGAAAGTATGCCTATCTCCGGAAACAATTTCATGGAACTTTAAGTGCGAGCAAAGCAGAAGTAGAAAATGTGACAGATGTAATAAACTATGCATTTGCCACCTAGCCATCATTAAAGATATCAGTGTGCCACTCATCGAAAGATGAAAATTATGAAGTATATAAATATAAAATAAATATAAATTATAAATGTAAATCATAAATATTAAATTATAAATATAAAATATATAAAATACTTTCTTATGCAAGCCATAGCCTCCACAATATTAACCTTCATCATAGTAAACTTCATTACTTCACTCTCAAATTAAAGTATACTCAATTCAATTTTCTCCATTACTCTATTATTAAAAACAGGCACTGCACCCTTCCATACATGAAGTGTAGAGAACGTTATGCAATGTTGCAAATAATTGATGTTGAGATTTTCATTTCAATGGACGTATTGTGGGATCCAGATATCGCAAAAAGTGTTGCTTTTTTCAAAGCTTTTGTTTTCTTTTGGTGACCAACACAACAAGGTACCTAAAATATAAATCGGATTTTCTCAAAAAAAATAATATTTCCCTGGAAATTCGAAATTAATATTTTATTTTGGGAGATACTTCACATGAAATCCCAGCGAATTTTCAAATGCTCACAAAAATTGCTCAGCAAGACTCAATTTTTTCTGTAAAATGAAAGCGTAGGCTCCGTGACCGGTGTCACCATGACTACCCGGAGACCTTCATGACTACCCGGGTGATGCTGCGCTTGCCAACGCTTTGGCCATCATTCTGCGACCTTCTTCAAGGCGAGATGAGTTTTTCTGTTAAATATTTGCTAGGATAAAGTACCTACGCTTGTTAAAATGACTAAGGCCAGTTAACGACTTGAATTTTTTGAAAATTACTATGAGGTAAATTTGTTTTGAACGCTCTCCTGAAAAACAGTATTAAATACAGATTTTATTTCTTAATGACATGTATTCTTGAAACTTAAATCTTTCAAAAATGTCTAGGCACAGTTTTTCAAGATATGTGTAATTTTCAAGTAAGTTTCAATGAAATCGGAGCAATTAAATATATACAAACAAGACTTTATCGAGAACGATATCACATGTCACATTTTCGGGTAGTAAGTATATGGAGGAGTAAGATACGAGGTATTAGAGAAAAAGACTAATATCTTGGCCTGCCGGAAAATGTGGTCAGGAATATCACGTCGTTAATATTTATATTAGAACATTTTTTAAACATTATTGCATTTGTGAGAACCTGTGCTGCAAATAATTTTCCATCAAATCTCTCGAGAAGCCAATAGTTTTCTGCGAAAATGAGCACAAAATTGCGCATTCTCGGAAATACTCAAACATTTTCTCTTCTATAATTTTCTTAAAATCATATTTCAATTCAACTATTAAGGAACTGAAAAACTGATAAAAAGTATATTTTGGGCGCCGATATACAGCAGCTGTGGATGGAGCAAACCGAAAAGATAGGTCAGAATAACCAGATAACGTAACTAACTAGTACAAGAGAGACTGTTGTTATCCAAAATCACGCAAAAACCTTTAATGTTTTAAAAAATGATATTGATTTTCTTTTTTAAATTGTCATTTTGCAACTGCTTCAAGAATAAAATATGTATCAAAAGTAATGTACGAGGTGAAAAAATAGTTGAACTTTTGCTATTCCCAAACATTGATATGATTTATTCAAAATTGTTAGTTTACCATTTTCATGGGCAAATCGTCATTTATTTTAAAGGGAAATTTAAAGAGAACAATTTGGAATCGTTTAAAAAATCGGAAATATGAAACATGTATCATATTAAGAACACCTTAAAATTAACAGATTCCGTTTGAATTCGGAAGACCTCATGTTGAGCTAGGTCTATTGCAGCGTACGTAGTTTGAAAAAAACACTAGTGCCGTTCTCAGAAAAATAAACAAAGTACGTTCTTGAAAATATGATATTGAGATCTAGAAAACGTACATTTCTTTCAAAATCTTTATATTTGTATTTTATTTCGACGTTACATAAATTTCACAGAACGATAGTCAGTAAAGGAAGTAAGCAATCACACTGTTTAATGAGTATTGGTATATTTTTTTCAGATAAGAAGTTTTGCTGTGACATCTGCAAAATCTCATTTCGTAGCCCATTGAGTTTGCAGGAGCATTTATGTAATTTTGATGATCAAGAGTCAACGCAAAAATCAAATGGGCTCTCAGCAGATTCTTGCACAAGACAAGGGAATTCTTATGGATCAAATGATAAAAATGAAGAAATTCAAAACTTGGAATTTCTCTTGTTGTCGAGTCGTAAAGATGAAAATGTATGTAAGAAATATGTCGAATTAGAGCCTCCAGCAAACGAAGAAGTAAATCAGAATTTTATGGAAAAAAAGAAGAATGAAGTTGAAGAACACGGTAGTCAAACTGCTGACAAAAATAAAAAACCAAAGTTTTCATACAATGTCAAAAATATTCGCAAAAAGACCGAAGAAAAAACTAACAATCAAACTTTGCAAGTTCATCAACTATCGTTCAGTCACTTAAACTCTGAAGAGAACATTTCCAAGGCAAACGAAACGAATGACAAACTGTACGAGTGCGAGTTTTGCAAAGTTAATTTCAAACATTCCACTACCCTGAAGAGACATATTACCATCATACACAAGGGAAAACCTTACAAGTGCTCAGTGTGTAATGCTACATTCAAGAGGAACAGTTTTCTGAAAAAACATGCCTTAGTTCACAGTACCGAAAAACCCTATCATTGCGACAAATGTGATAAAAGCTATAAAGAACTGCAGTCTCTAAGAAGACATTGGAAAAACCATCACATAGAAATGTTCAATACTATGAACGCATCTCAGGACTATCTAAAAAACAAATCTCCTCCTAATACTCAAAAATCACATCAAAAAAACACTCGTAGGAGTAGATTGTTTGTGAATAATAGAATTAAATCCACTTTTAATTGTAAAAGTAGAAAACCAATTATATGTAAAAAATGCAATGCAGCATTCACTACACTCGCATCTCTCATAGTCCATAATTACGTCCACTCTTCTAAAGAGTTCCACAAGTGTCCTGTTTGCAGTGCTGAATTCAAGTATCTGTCTTCTCTCAGATTCCACTTCAATACTCATGACGTGAAGAAAAGTGATGATAAATTATATCGATGCTATATTTGCAATAAAGAGTGCAAATCAGCTGAAAGTTTGAAGGTTCATACTTTAAAACACAAAACTGCACAAATATACAGCTGTCAGACATGTGATGCTACATTCAAAACAATCCACGGCCTGACATGGCACCGTTATCGTCATACGGGTGAACGACCATATCAGTGTCAGAAATGTGCTGCAACATTCGATAGACCCCAACTTCTCTCGAGGCACAAATTAATTCATTCTGATGAGAAATCTCTGATCTGCGACGTATGTAAAGCTCCATTTGTAACGGCGTTAGGTTTGAAGAAACATAGTGTAGTCCATCAGGGCGATAACCCGTATCGATGTCAAGTTTGCAATGCAACATTTACTAAATCCTGGAGTTTGAAGATGCATATGTATTATAGACACACAAGCAACAAACCACATAAATGTGAAATTTGTGACGCTAAATTTGTCTCCAAATGGAGCCTCAAGCGACACAGTTTCACTCACTCTGAGGGAGCAACACAGAGTTCTCAATTTCAGAAAACTGAGAAACCATTTCAGTGTCATGTGTGCGACAAGGTATTTAAGAGAAAATCAAATTATGAGACTCATCAAGTAACTCACACTGATGAAAGACCTTATGAATGTGATATATGTAAGAAAACTTTCAAGTTAAAGGCGACATATGCGAAACATATAAAACTCCATACTGCAAAACCACATCAATGTGCAGAATGTGGAAAGAGTTTTGAAACAGAAGGTCGTTGCAAGGAACATATGAGGATCCATACTGTTGAAAAGCCATATTTCTGTGATGTTTGTGAGAAATCTTACGGTCGCAAGTCCAGTTTAAATATACACAAACGTGTCCATACAGAACAACCGTTGAATAAAACACATGTAAAAACGTTTACTTCATTAATTAAACAGAAGCGAAGGGCTACCTTGTGAGCAGCATGTAATCGCAGTATCATCAGGATGTGGACGATCCAATCTAAAAGCCTTTCACGAGAATCATGAAGTTAAGATGTGTTGCACAAGAGAATTAAGTGCATTTCGGTATTATTTACCAACTATTATCTAGTATAAAACATCAATCTAATAATAACTATTATGTATCTATAAATTAAGCAAACAGGAAATATTTTAGTATCATTTGCATAAATAACTTTTTCTTTAACCACGATTTACAATATTTACGTGTATATTTTTATGTAAAAATGAAATGCTTAATAAAAGTTGACACTTCATTGAATCTTTTTTTTTTACGTTCATGTACCAATTCATTCTTTGGCCGACCCAGTCGTATTGTGTTTATGAAATAGAACGCTATTATCCCATTTAGCCATGTAAAAATAAATGCTTTGCCATTTTAAAATTTTCTATTAAAGAAAAATTTAGATTTCTGGGTTTAAACGCCATCGTTATCTTCAGGATACGAATCTAGAAGGCATTTTTACAGTTTTTTAGTTTATTTATAACGAATGGTGTATGAGGATCAGCGTTTATAATCTATTCACATGTTTTATGCATGTTAAGTTATTTCTAAAATTTAAAATATTTCCTTATAAATGTTCCACTTTAGGGAGAAAACACTCACTGAGCAACTCAGAAACGAGTTTTCCAGGTTATCAAATACAAAACAAGCACGTATGGAAAATTTACTTTTCATTCTGACGTTTCCCTGAGCTTTTCGGCCAGTACCATCACACATGCCTTTGATAGGGCACTGCGCAGTAACTGTGGACTGTAGGTGGAAGACCTACCTTTGATAACTCTCTCTCTCTCTCTCTCTCTCTCTCTCTCTCTCTCTCTCTCTCTCTCTCTCTCTCTCTCTCTCTCGCTCGCTCGCTCGCTCGCTCGCTCGCTCGCTCGCTCGCTCTCTCTCTCTCTCGCTCGCTCTCTCTCTCAGGACCAGGACCAGGATGCTTTTTTAGGATATGCACTCGAACCTCTTTCCTGAAATTTAGTGATTACAGGAAGTTTTGCCATTAACAGGGTAACCAGTAAGTGCATAGTAGATTAAAGACATAATTATAGATTAATTGGAAGTAACAAACAAATGCGATCAATGAATACTCTCACAAGGAAAAGAATATAGTAAATATACTGTAGAAAAGTGAACAATAATTATAAACTGGCAATTAGATTAATGAATACCTTTCTTATAATAAAAAACTATAGCGATTACACCGTGAGCAATTGTCAATTGGTGTTTGAATAAAAAGATAATACCTTCAAGACATTTGATAGTGTTATGAATGGTACATAAAAATTGAATAACATCATACAAAATATTACATGAGGTACCACAGCATACTCGTAACCTTGCAAGTGAAGTCAGGCAGCTGATCTGTACAACGTAGTTCCAAGCATTGACACATAAATAGCGTTGGCGGCACTGATAGACCAGCAGTCGCCTTACACTTGCGCGGGGCGCAAGGAATGCAGGAACAGAGAGCCTAGCAACAGGCGTGCGAGAATTTCACTGGTCGTTGGGACATGGATAAGGGACATTGTAATTGATTGCCAGCACACACACATTGACGACAGTGAGAACTGCACACTGCACACCGAAAGTAGTATATGGGCACAAACACGGTCACAAATTGATATAATGCACTCTCACATATGGTTCTTACATGACGCTATTGTTAGCACGTATATAACAAATAATTACAAGGGATAGAATTAATTAATTAAGTCGTTGCAGTCAATTGAAACATTAAAATAATGATGCGCTAGTTTAAAATAATGCACATATTATGAAACACAGTTTGTAATATACATTTATTCAGAATCTATCACATTTAAACATGTAATGCGAATTGTGCAGAGACGAAAACACTGTAAAACAGTATAAAACTGAAGTGCACACGCAATTGACTGAAGTAATTATCGTTAAATGGCGTAAGTTCATGAAGTCATAACGGACATGCGGTCTGAATGACATGAGGCCCAACCCACAATAGACAGTTCGTGGCGAGAACCAACTCGCAACACGTAGCAGACCGTTCGGCGCGAGTCCCAACGCGCAACTGACTGTTAGCCGTGAAGCGGCTGAGGCGTCTGTTTTTGGCGTCGTAATCGCCGTAGCAACTAATAGCATTTAAATGTTTCAAGAAACATGTTACAGAGAAAAGACATACATTTTGGTTTGAATAAAATAGAATAGTAGGGCGTACCAACCTTACAATCATCTAATAGGATGTATGATTACGATGCGTAATGTATTTAACATATTTCTTGCAAATAATGCTCTGATTGGGAACAGTCTTCCTTTGAAAGTAATTACCGAATAATATTTTTGCTCTGATATACGAGGGAAAATGTGTATGCTTTTAGTTTGTAATTACACTAGGGAACAATATTTTTACCATCAGGAAGATAGAGTGCGGAATGTACTCAATTTTATACGTAGATTACGAATATCACAATAAAAACGTCATATTACGTCACAGTTTTTAAATACACTGTGTTTTTATACCCTACCATACCGTTTTATGCTATTAATACAAATACATTTAAATTGCATCTGTAACACATGTATAATCAATGCACATGAAACTGTTTAAAAATACAATATTTGTTCAGTTCAGCTATGCCAATTTCATGAATTATGAACAAAATTAGGCTTTCGTGTTTTTTATCTTCTGTATTCGAAGATTGCGGCCTTTATTCTCGCGACTGGTAGTGGCGCTCAAATACGAGTGGGTCTCAGTGATTTTATACTTTGGTTTTCGTACCGTGGCAGCTGAGGGTATTATCTTCAAGGTGGAATATGGCACGACGTTTTGCGTCTTTCTCGGTCCTGCCGCAAGATGTCGCATGATCGCGACCGTATTAAACGGCTCTAGCGGCATGACGGAGAAAGACGCGAAAACCCGTGCCAAATTCCATCTTGAAAATAATACCCTCAGCTGCCACGTTACGAAAACCCAAGTATAGTAGGTTGTAGTGGATGTTTTGAAGTCACGTGCACCCTCATATTTCCTACTTTGCATCAGTAATCAAAAGGAATATCACTCACCAGTTTTGTGTCACCTGAACAACCTTAGGTTGTGATTGAATAGAAAACTAAAATCATTGTCATTCGCTCTATCAATGTTGTGGAGAATACAAACAAACAATTTTAATGTCTGCAAATTACTGCACGAATAAACGTATTCCATTTTTACCTTGTTCTTACCTCATATGAAGCATGCTCATACAATTTTCTAGTAATATAACCGGAATGGCAATGCGGAAATTAGTATATGTTTTTTGTTTATTTTAAATAATAAATATGTTCATATCTTTTACACCTTGCGTGGTAGAAACTGTTTAGAATAATTTTCGAAATCACCGTGGTCGTTTTTTCGAAATCACCTACTTTCATCTTGGAGATATAAAAAATAATTGTTCTCTAGTGTTATCAGCTAAACGTGTTTTCACTGCGTGCTTTTATACTATGCAAAAATGTGAAATCATTCTCACCAATTCCTCGTCTTGTGTGGTAATCGTTCATATCACAGCGCTGCAGCAGGAAGAGGAAAAACCTTTTTTTATTGCAGATCTAAGGTCTGAAGAGAAGAATTCCTCCTGTAAACTGTCTTAACGGCTATTTGAATCAACAGGGCGCTCACACGAACATGAGTCATGTCTGGTCATGTCCAATTCACGAATCTAGACGTACACAGAGCCACGATGTAATCGCATCTCACACTGGAGGAAGCACCGTCGACTGGCGGAAACCCAGGTAAAATTGATTGATTGATTATTAAGGATTCCGAGCGCGTCAATTGCTAAGGTCATGAGTTCCGTAAGTGTAGTGCATATTTTTTTCTTGGGAGATGGCGGTGGTCTTCCCCCTTTGGACGACGGGATCCGGTGCCGACCTACCGTCGGCTAGCGGGGTTTTCCCCAAACAGGTATCTCCCAACAGTGGGATACCGCCCGAGCCGGGACACGCTCCAAGCTCCCGATCTCCTGGTATGTGTGGTAGTGCATGTTAGTGTGTGTAAGTAAGGGGTGAGGATAGGCCAAGGAAATGGAAAGGAAAGATCGGAAAACTACCGAGTAGAGCAGCCGTCTGCAAGAATTCTCCTCCAGATGTCGGCTGGCCTCAAGCTAGCTATATTGCTAGTGTCGGAAGTTCTGCCACCGTTGAGACTCGAACCCTAGGAGCCCCTGTCAGAGGCACAACTGTGACATCAGTGGATGCTCTGAGTCACCTCTCCCGATTCCAGGTAGAAAGGCAAATCAACTAATATGTCTCTCTCCCTTATCCAATCCCCGGGCGACAAACAGCGGGATTACTACACAAAATATACTTTAGTCAGTGAAGAGGAATTGCCTAAAGAAAATGTGTTGTTCTTGTGCTCTCTTTACAACCAGATCCATGTGATGACAGAACCAGTTCGCAGAATTCAGAAGCACGAAAAATCACGAGAACGTCGTGATTTTTTACTGAACTAATAACTTCGTGATCACTAAAATGGGTACTTTTTCGAAAAAAATTCATATCGCTTTATTCTAGCGTTTATCAAAGCATACAGAGTTTCTCACTCAAAGCACTAGCTATACGTTAAGAAAAATAGACATGTTTTGTCCAGTATAATTGACATTGTATATGATCTGAATGACACATATTTTAAGATTCATTTAATGTATGTAGTGTTATTTGCGACTGACTTCTTTCCTCCTCTTTAGAAATGCGTACTAGCTGTCACGGCTCAATTGAGGAATAATGCGGTGAATATTACACAAATTGGGGTATAACTTGGTCATGCCACTCATATACATATCATATTTTTAAATTCGGCGTCAATCTTTTTGTCCAATGATTATAAGCCCTTCTTGGAGCTAATCGACTCTAAGCTCGTACATTTTTTTAATTTCTGGACTTACAAGATTAACAAGTAAAACATCTGTGTCAATGAAACTTAAAAAGCAATATATACGTTTCTCACTTAGCTGTTAGATGGCAGCACCGAGAAACATACTATACGCACAAGTTTTCTTGATATTCTACAGTGGGGGTTGCGGGGAGAGGAGGGCTCTGGCTACGTCATAGCTTAAAAAGGGCGTACCAACTGTGGGCACGAACTTAACACGAGAAAGAGTGCTGCGAGAAATGCTAAGATTATTTTGAAGATATGAAGTGGTTGTTGCCAGCATTGTAAATTGGTACGTGCCGTTCCGAGTCGAACCTAAGTATCTCAACGGGCCGTGTTATTCAACGCTGGGTGAGGACTAGGGAGCTCGTGTATCAAGAAAACTTGCGCAAGCAATAGGTGAGACGTCACCAATTCGGTCAATATTGATTTCTATATAGAAAGATCCAAGATTCTAAGATCTCGATCAGGTTTTTCGTCCAGTTTCCCTGATCCATTGAGCAAATGCTGAGATGGCCCCTTGTTTTGCTTCTGGACATAAATGTAACTTCATTTTCTGTGCACGTCTTCTAGAATTCAGTGGGAAATACAATTATTCAAATTATCGTTTCCATGTTGTCGCGGCAGGAAGTAATAAGAGCCAAACTTTATTGCTTATTTATCCTTGAAAATAGATTTTATTACATGGGAGTTTTTTTGTTTGTTTTTTCTCCCTTTCAAAATTCAAAATTTATTGCTTATCCTTGAAAATAGATTTTATTACATGGGAGTTTTTTTGTTTTGTTTTTTCTCCCTTTGAAAATTCAAAATTTAAGTAGTATATGACTTAGTGTAGGGATCACAGAATTTTGAAAATGTGCACACAATTCACTTTTCCCCATAGCACGTCATACGCAGTTTTTAACTGTTTTTTTTGACGTTAAATAAATAAATAAAT